>JAUTBS010401636.1:0-17314 GCA_032361285.1 Aequorea victoria | reverse complement strand
GACTCAAAGCTTCAATGAGTCGACCCAAAGGCTCGGGTATATAAAAGTTCTGAAGCCCCCAAATTCATTTTAAAATTAAAACTCTCTCTTTAACTCTGGCGAGTCAATACCTCTGATATCGCCTTCCCCTCTCCATCGACTCAAGACCTACAAATCAGTTACATAATTCTCATCTCCTCTCTCCTAAGCCTTCTTCGTCTTTAAACCCACTGTCAATCAAACCAATCGGTGACACACCAGTCAGTCGAATGAAGCCCTAGCTACCGTCGACAATTTTATGTGTTCTTCATCATCCCCAAACCGAAACTCAAATCAACAAATGGAATCTTCAATTCTCCCAAGAAGAACCAAGGAACTGTCATCTGTGCAAGAAGAAGGGACTTTGAGGTCAAAGAAAAGCAAGAAAATCCCAACCTCACCTTCAATAACTCAAGTCTGTCGAGACCACATCATCCAAGAAAGGTACAACAAAATCTTTCTTTCACGATAAGTCCCTGATGGGAGATGCGTTGATTTTAATTTCTTTGATGAAATTGGAATGCATTTCTCCACCTGGTTTTTTGAAATGGGTTGGCAATTTTTTGCCTCCATTAGAGAACCGGTGTATCCCGAACTTTGCCGAATCACCTACACACACATGACTTATCACTCCACTAAAGAAGGAGTATTCTATATAAAAAGATGGGTCAGAGACCAAGATTTTCGTTTAAACACCTCTCGGAGAAATAAATTAATTGATGCCCCAACCGGTACACACCTCTTGGACTGTAACAAAAAACGCCACCACTATCCAGACTTTCCCATTGAGAACTTCCTCACTTTGGTCACAAGACATACAAACATTAACCCTGATAATTTTTTTGAAGTAAACATCCTACTCCCTGAATACAGAATACTTCACCATATGGTGAATCATATTATTTTGCCCCAATGCGAGAAATTTGGGGATGTTACATTCATCTAATTATTTGTGATGTGGTACATTATAAATAAAGAACAAATAGACTTAGGACACCTCATTTTGTCAGACATATGGAAGGCAGTCCTTACCAAGAAAACCATCATTCCACATGGAATGCTTTTTACCATTCTCTTTAATTACCTCAAAATCAACCTCAAAGACACCCTCTGTGTACCTTTTCATCACACCCACACATACAATAAATCTACATTAAAAACAATGTGAGTCGTCGAAATAGATGGCCAATGGGTCAAACCTCTCGTTAACAACCAAGCCATTATCTTGGCCACCGAAACAGGTGATGAACACACAGAGCCCACTGCCACAGCCACTAACCAACCCTCCACATCTGTTGCTCCTCCATCTGTTTCCATACTACCACCTTCCACCGTCGAAGAACTCCAAAACCAACTCAAACTCCTTATTGACCTAAACCTTGCATTCATACAAGAAATCCAACATCTACATGACAGAATCTCTATCATTGAAAACCAAAACAACGAAAACAAAAAACTACAACTAAATTTACTAGGCAAACAATGAAGACTAAACCAAACTGTCCAAAACTTTGAAACATCCATAACCCACTTCTGTCGATCCACCTACCAAATCGACATGTCCTTGTAAGAGAGTATTGAAAAATTCATTAATGTCGGTACTGTTCTAGTTAAAAGTGTCCATACATAATACAAGGATGGGACAGCTGGAAAAATCCATGGGTTAATCATCAAAGTCCATAGTTTTATTGAATGGCTTGGCACATGCTTTGAAAAACTAGCCGAACGTGAGGAACGGGAACAAAAAAAACAACAAGAAACCTTTCCTCCCATGGGCATACAAATCACCGAACTATCTGCTAAACAATTTTGGGCTACCACGACTTCATCCACCGAGCACACTTCACGAAAAGGCAAAGAAAAAGCTTCGTACAAAACCGAGAAGAAAAAGAAGATTGAAGCCCGTGATGCCACCATCTTTGACGCCCTTCAAAAGCAAGAAAAAGACGCCCGCTCCACCAAGAAACTGTCATCCAAAATGAAGAAATAGCCCCACTAGACGACAGCAGTGGACGAAAAAAATTGTTAAACTTTCTCTTTTTTTGGGCTGTATTCAGAACAACATTAAACATAATATATTTCTTGAGAATATTCTTTCGGTATCTTTTCTTTTCTTGTGCATATTTTCATTTTTTCTTTTCTTGAGGGGCAGAAAAATAAAAAACTTCTCGAACCCCTCACTTTTTGAGATAACAAAGGGGGGGGGGGGGAATAACATTTCCGTATGTTATGAATGTTAAGAAAAAGATTAGACGATTAGTCCATTAAGAACATGTTGGTAGAAACAAGTTTGGAATCTTAAAGCTTGAATTAACATTTTTTGATGATTCATATTTAATTGGTATATATGCTTGGATTAGAATGATAAAACTGAAGTTTGATATACACTTGTTGAAATATGATGCTTAGATTGAATTGATAAACATATGTTGACATATGATGCTTAGATTGGATTGTTGAGATTTGATTGATATTATGTTGCTATATGAAACACCTCTTAAAGAGGAGATCTTTCAATCATTGGTATCTATCATGCAAAATTTTTTCTTAACAATGTTTTGCATCATCAAAAAGAGGGAGATTGTTAGCCCCAAAAATTTAACGAATCAAAATTAGTTTTAATGATAACAAATAAAACTTCTTAAATGATTAAAACAAGCTCTAATGTTTTAAACATCAAGCTTAAATGATTTCAAACATTATGTTATTTGATCGTATTCAATATATCGCATTTATTGATCATATCGTGTCATATATCTCTCGCTTAAATGTCAAAATATCACTAGGTGTTTATCTATTAGATTAACTCCCACTAAATGGGTTAACTTTGTATTTAATATTGATTTAAGTGATTTCAGGTACTTAAATAAGTTTTCACATTCTTTCCCAAACAAAACCTAACATTTAAACCACTCCCAAACAGAGCCTAAACTCTAAATGTCAAAACAGAGCTTCTTGAGTCGACCCAAACCTTCCATTGAGTCGACCCAAACACATGAAACCACAATAATTTTGTAACAGAAGTCTATTTGAGTCGACCCAAGTCTCTCATGAGTCGACCCAACCAAAAATAGGTCTCTGTAGTTTTGACAGGCAAGGATTTGAGTTGACCCAAGTCTCCCATGAGTCGACTCAACAAAAAATAGGTCTCTGTAGTTTTGACAGGCAAGGAATTGAGTCGACCCAACATATCCCTATGTCGACCAAAGTGCTTTCTATCCTCATGAGTCGAACCAAGTTCACTATGAGTTGACCCAAGTCAGTAAACCATGCCAGAGTCGACCTATGTCAACCCACATGTCGACCCAATGTCATATATGCCACCATTAGTCGACCCAAGTTCACTGTGAGTCGATCTAAGACCAACAAACCATGCTAGAGTCGACCTATGTTAGCCCAGTCATCGACCCAATGCCCATGTTGATCTCATGAGTCAACCCAATACCATTGTAAGTCAACCCAAGTTTAAAATAACGTGTCAGTGTCGATCTGACTCGACCTAAACGTCGACTCAAGTATAAAGACAACATTGTGAGTCGACCCAAGTATAATTTGAGTCGACCCAGAAGCCTTGAGTTGACACAAATTACCTTTTGGTCGACCCATTGCACAACCTCTATCCTCAGTCGACCTAAATCATCTCTAAGTCGACCCAACTCGAGACAGTAGCCTCAGAAGTAACCTAAGTCAACCCAACTCTTCTGTGAGTCAACCCAACTTGGAATAGTACCCTCCAGGAATATTTTGAGTCAACCCAAATCCATTTGAGTCGACCTAGAAAAATGCTGAAGATGTTTTATTTTGTAATTAATGGAGAAAAATGATTTATCTCAGAGAATTAAATGCCAGGACGTGATCTTCAACAACTATATTCAATTATGAGTATTTGTGGGGATTTGTTTCAGTAGCAATCCTAAGAAGATGCCTCAAATCTTTGACAAAGTAAAATTAAGATCACAAAAATTAATTACAGGATACTCTTTACAGGAAAAAGAAAATTAAATCTACGGCGTATTAATTTCAGAGTTTGAATTCTGAGACCAAAAGCAAAGGAAGACAAAGACAGACATTTATTGGAAGCACTCCTCAGTATCAGAATCATTAAATGCAAAGATTGAAGAAAGACCCTATGAAAAGACATTATCTCTTAAGAATCAAGTAGACCAGACCAGAGAAATCAATACTTCATCATACAAAAATATCTAGAGAGAGAAACCCATCATACACAAGATTAGAATATCTTTTCATTAATCACTCTTTCTAAGAGAGATATCAGAAACAGAAAGAAAAAATCTTATATCACTCATTCAAGATCAGATACATATCTTCTCATCATTGATTCAAAAGAAACCCAGCAAATCACTATTCATCATATTGTTCGTGGGTTCTTCATAACAATGTTATAGTGTACAAATATCAACTCTTTATATAGAGTATTCTATCTGTAACTACTCATTGTATAAGTAAGGGTGAGTCACCCTGTACTTCACATTGTGTGTTGTTTAGCACATAAAAAGAAGATTACAAGTGGTAAAAGTCTAAGGACTTTGGATAACAACCTGAAAATCTTTGAAAAGGTTTGGAACAGTAGATCACAAGTGCTAGAAGTCTGAGGGTTTTGGAACGCATCTTGGCGAGTCTTCTATAGGAAGCTGAAGTGGATATCATAAGTGCTAGAAGTCTGAGAGTTTTGGAACGCAACTTGGTGATAGCTTGTAAAAGGTTTGAAGCACACCCGTAAGTGCTATCATAGTGGAAAAATCTCAAGGGAAGTTTGAGGAGTGGACGTAGGCTGGAATAACCGAACCACTATAAACTCACGGTGTCATCCTTCTATCCCTATCTCTTTATTGCTTTCATATTATCTATGAATATTTATTTTATATATACTTCTAACTGTCATTGTTTTTAAAAGGATTTTTAAAAACTAAAAAGATATTTAAAACGCTTTTCACCCCCTCTAGGTTTATTATTGAATAATAATTGGGCCCTTAAAATCAAGGAGGAAGTTACCAAACAAGTGAACGCTGACTTTCTTTAGGTGACAGAGTACCCCCAATGGGTTGCTAATATAGTCCATGTGCCAAGGAAAGATAGCCGGGTGCGAGTTTGTGTTGACTTCCGAGATCTTAACAAGACAAGTCCCAAAGATGACTTTTCTCTGCCACATATAGACGTCCTCGTGGGTAATACTACTGGACATGTAATGCTATCGTTCATGGATGAATTTTTAGGTTATAATCAGATTCTCATAACACCCGGAGACAGAGAAAAGACTACATTCACAATGCCGCGAGGGACGTATTGCTATAGGGTTATGCCCTTCAGCTTGAAAAATGCAGGAGCCACATATCAACATGCTGTAATGGAATTACTCAATGACATGCTACACAAGGAAGTGAAAGTATATGTCGATGATATGATCGTTAAATCCAAAGGCTGTGAAGGACATACCCCAACCTTAGAGAAATGTTTTGAGAGAATCTGGAAGTACCGAATGGGATTGAACCCGTAAAAGTGTGCTTTTAGAGTTACAGTAGGCAAGATGTTGCGATTCATCATCACCCAAAGAGGGATAAATGTGGATCCTTCCAAGATTAAGGCAATTCTGGAAATGCCTCCCCCGAAGATGGAGAAAGAAGTTAGAGAATTCCTCAGAAAAATTTAGTTCATCAGTTGTTTTATCTCGAAACTAACTACAACCTGTGAACCTCTTTTCTATTTTCTCATAAAGAATACCAAATTCCAATGGGATTAGCATTTCCATAATGCCTTCGAGTCAATCTAAGAGTACCTACAAAAATCTCCAGTGCTTTCCCCTCCGGAACTAGGTAAACCTTTGATCCTATACCTATCAGTGAACGAGTCTGCAATGAGTTGCATGCTAGTGCAAGAAAAGGACAACGGCAAAGAAACAACCATGTATTATTTAAGCAAAAAAATGACAGATTGTGAAGCTCGATACACGCCGCTGGAGAAAACTTGTTGGGCTTTAGTGTGGGCATCAAAAAAGTTATGACACTACATGCTGGCATACCCTGTAGGGTTGATTTCAAGAATGGACCCACTTAAGTACCTGTTCAAAAAACCTACATCGATAGGAAGATTTGCCCGATGGTTATTGTTATTGGTCGAGTTCGAACTGCACTACAAGACTAGAAAATAGATAAAAGGACGAGCCATAGCAGAATTCTTAGCAAATCAGCCAGTTGAGAGACACGAAGAATCAAATTTTTAGTTTCCCGATGAAGATGTGTTGACAGCTGAGAATGAATTATGAATGCTATATTTTGACAGTGCTTCAAACCAATATGGTTATGGAATCGGGATACTGTTGATCACTCCAGATGACTTGCATGTTTCGTTGGCCTATAAGCTAAACTTTGAGGTTACCAACAATCTAGCTGAATACAAAGCGTATATCACCAAGATGGAAGCCGCCTTAGAATTGGGCGCAAGAAAGTTAGAAGTGATCGGCGACTCTACCATGGTCGTTTCCCAAGCCAGTGGGAAATGAAAGGTCAAAAAGGAAAAACTAATGTCATACTACCAAGAGCTCAATTGACTTATCCCCAATTTTGAAAAAGTTGTTTTCATTAATATACCCCAGCTTCAGAACAAATTTGTTGATGCCCTTGCCACTATTTCCTCTATGATTGACATACCCGTAAAGGAAAAAATAAGGCATTTAGTGATTGAACAGAGGAGCATGAGAGCATACGAAGTTGCAACCTTAGAGCAGGAAGAAGGAGATGATTTGTCGTGGTTCTACGACATCCAAAACTTCATTGAGGAGGAAAAATACCCAGAGAATGCCAACGAGAAGGATAAGAGAGTCATCAGAAGATTAACAGCTCAGTTCGTCATCTATGGTGAAAAGCTGTACAAAATAGCTTATTTAGGTGTGAACAAACTTTGTATGATAGACGAAGAAGGTCAAGAAATCATAAGAGAAGTGCACGAAGGAGTCCGTGGGCCTCACATGAACGGGATAATGTTGGCCAAAAAAATCTTGTGGCAAGGCTATTTTTAGATGACAATGGAAACGGACTGTGTCAGGTTCATCAAAAGATGTCGCAAATGCCAAATCCATGCAAATTTAGTACATCTTCCACCGACAGAATTATACAACATGACTTCCCCTTAGCCATTTTTAGTCTGGGAAATATATATTATTAGCAAGGTCACGCTGAAAGCTTCGAATGGACACGAATTCATCTTGGTAGCCGTCGACTATTTCACCAAATGGGTCGAGGCTGCCTCTTTTTCAGTACTCAAAGCTTCTCACGTGGCCAAGTTTATGAAGCATAACATCATATGACGATATGATATTCCTTATGAAATCATATTAGACAATGGATCCCACTTACAAGGAAAAGTGCTAGATTTGCTGGAGGAATACAAAATCACCGCGTACAAGTCATCACCATACAGGCTACTGACAAATGGAGCAGTCGAGGCGGCTAATAAAAAAATTGAGAAAATCCTGTAAAGGATAATAGAAGCCAGTAAGGATTAGCCAAAAAAGTTTCTATTCGCCTTTGGGGCTATAGGACGTCAATCCGAGTCTCGACAGGAGTCACCCCTACTCTCTAGTATATGGAATGAAAGTTGTTCTACTCGTGGAGCTAGAGGTTCCTTCTCTCCAAGTTATAGCAGAGTGTAGTATACCAGAAGAAAAATAGCAGAGGGACTATTTTAAGGACTTACTTTTGTTCGATGAAAGGAGACTGATGGTGCTCTTTCACGTTCAAGGCCATCAAAAAAGGGTAGCTCGGGCATTTAACAAGAAGGTCAAAACCAGGGACCTCAAGAAAAGGGTCTCATACTCAAAGAAATTCGAGCCCGTATCTTTGATCTAAGAGAGAAATTTAAACCAAATTGGGCCGGGCCATATATAATCAAAGCCATTATGACGGGAGGCACCGTTATTATTATGGACCTGGATGAAAACACTTTCAATATCCCAACCAATTTGGACCAATTCAAAAAGTACTACCCCTAAAAAAAATATTAAAATACATAAGAGATACTCGTTGAGTTCAAAAAAATGATAAAATTAAACAACCCAAGCAAAAGTAAGAGCAGCCCGCAAGGTTGAAAACCCAAAAGGGCGGCCTTGGCAAGAGAAAGACATAAAAAATGAGAGTGTTAAAACCCAGAGTGGAACCAGACTGGAACTACATTGTGGCCTGATTCCTTTTCTTTCGGATACGTAGGCAATTCCAATCTGAAATTCGGCCCAAACCTGTACATAAATAAACCTCTCTCTCAAAATAAAAACAAAAACAACAACAAAAAAGAGAAAAAGAAAAATGGGAAACACTTAGCCAAGCTTCATCTTTCAAAACACTCTATCTGATTATAATTTCAATTGAAGATCTTTTTAAATTCTTTGATTAATTTTTCTCATATGGAAAAAATAAACATCAAGCCAATAAAGTAAGAAGATCAAATATCAGAAAAAGGAGAAATTTTCATTACTTAGCTTTAAGGAACAAAGTTTGTGCATAAAAAGGGAAAAGTACAAATCCTAAGTCTTTTTCTAAAAACAAAAAAATAAAAGAGAAAGAAGATAACATAATAGTGCAAGTGCAGCAGGAACAACTAGATCGAGTCCTTCTTTCTTCACATCGTTGTATTCTTCCTGCTCTATATCCCCTTTCAGCTAAAAAGATTACATCAGAAAGGCATCGCTCAGGAATCTTTTGAGTCAATCATCCTCTGAGATAACCAAAACCATCAATAACGCTCTAAAAATGGAGCATAGTGAGAAGAAGTGGGGCATGTGAGTTGCTACCGAAGGGCCTGATTGAGCACGACCCAACTGACGCATAATACGAGAAGGAAAATAGAAAGTGGTAAAGCTCAAGCCTACAAGCAAGACGCCAAAATGATCTATGGTCAAAGTTGTCGCCACATGAATAGTCCACCAGGAACAACGTCAACAGATGTTTTCGCCTATCTGAGCCTCAAAGAAATCTTGCCACTCAGCCATGGTAATGCAATGGAATAAAACCCCTCTTTGTAGAAAGGCTCTCGGAGTATAGAATCCCGCCAGTGGATACTCCAAAACATTCACCTTCTCCATCAACCAGATCTGAGGGAAAAATACAGAAAAAGGAAAGTTGAGCAGAAAAATTGAGAGATATATAAAAAGGAGAGTTGAGTGGAAAAACTCAAAAACATGATAAAAAGGACAGCTTTAGCGGAAAATTTGAGAGAAATGTGTAAAAATGAGAGCTTTGAGAGATACGTAGAAGAGTCTGGGACTGCCCGTAAAAGCAAAAGAGACAACAGACTGCACAACATCCAGACCAATCAGTGTCTCTACCAGGATCTATGGTACGAAATTTTTCCCCTCCTTTATTTGGAAGGCTACCTGTACTAAGGTAGTGCTAACATCATCATCTGCAAGGGAAAGAAGAAAATGGGCCAGAAGACAGATGCACAAGGCATAGCGACGGTAGAACTACAAAGGAAAATCAGAAAAAGAGTCAGCAGGGTGGAAATAGCTCACTAGGCAAGATGTGTCAAGAACCCACCATGCAGAATGAGAGAAGCTTTACTACTGCTCAAACCGCATAAATCCCGCAGGAGTTTTTTTGGACTCACGAGCGAGGAAGGAATCAAAATCTCCTCTCGAGGGAAAAGATGCAAAATAGCTTCGAACTCTTCGATGGTCGAACAGAGCTCCTCGTCTCCAAGCCTCAAAGTATGAGCCATCGGATCCCACAATTGGGTGGATGCCTTCAGAAAATTCTAATCTATCCCCATGAACCTTAGATGAAAAGTGCGTTCAAATTGAAATTTACAAAATTAGTTTGCTTGGTACTGGTAAACTCATCGGTCCAACAAAAGAGTGAGTTTTGGATGGAAGAAGCCATGCTGCAAAATCAGGGATGGTCGTTAAGAGAAGGCTGGACCTTTTTTTATAGAAAATTTGGGGGATCAGAACCAGGCCTCAAATTTTATCAGCACATGGCGCCTACCACCTCATCATAGCGTGTGGCACATCCACATGGCGTGCGCCATGTTATCCCATTATGGTTCCGTTATGAGGAACCCGCCCTCTAAAATTTATTTTTTCCTCCGTCCCTCACTCAAAGATGAGAAGTGTATGCAGAATGAACCACGAGGAGAAAGGAAAGAGGGGTTTTCCCCCAAATGTGTCTGTTTTAAAGGACGCACAATTTTAGAGTCGCCATTTGATTTTCGGACAAGCCAAGAAACCAAAAAAACTTTCAAGGCAAACTAGTTTGTCGTTACCAAAGTAAATGGTTCGGGAGCTAGGGTATGAAAGGGGAAGTTGTTAGGCACCCCTCTCGCCCGATCCAAACACCGGCCTCTACTTAACTATTCTGTTTGTTCTTGTCTTAAATTTATCAAAAGCAACACATATAGAAGGGGGGGTTGAAGAGAGAACATTAAAAAGAAAATAATAAAACAAAATTAACCTAAAACTAAAGATTTCTACGCATACTTACACTTAAGGCATGTCAAAAGGGGAGATGACAGCATATCAGTGCAGTTGATGCATATAAAACATACTGTTTAAAACATAAAATTGTAAGAAAAGCTACTGGAAAGCCATTGGTTTTTAGCAGATGTGGCGCACGCCACCTCTAACCTGGCGCGCGCCACTCTAAGATGGCGTGCGCCACTTTTGGGTCCACTGGATATGGCGCGCGTCACTATGGATCAGTGAGCTCGTCATTTAGAGGCCCAAAAAGGGATACTATTTTTAAAAAATAGCGTACTTTTGTGTGTAACTATTTTTTTATTACAGAAAGAAAAATAAAAAAAGAGGCATTTCAATAGAAAATATGCAGAAAAGGCTATCAAAAAGGGTTACGAGAAGCCACTGGACTTAAAACAGAGGTGGCGCCCGCCACCTATTGACCTCGCGCGCGCCACTGGTACATGGCGTGCGCCACTTTGGGACCCTTGAAGGTGGCGCGCGTCACTATGGATCAGTGAGCTCAATAGTAGGAGGTTCAAAAAGAGCTACTATTTTTAAGAAAAATAGCGTGCTCAGGTGTATGTATTTTTATATAAAGAAAAAGAAGAGAAAAAAATAGACTTTACATACTTAAAGCTAACAGAAAAGACTAAGAGAAACAAAATAAACTAACATGCGATTTTAACAAAGAAAAACATGCTTAGACGAGAAATAAAATAATGAAAAGAAGAAACCGAGAGAAGGAGGCCAACGGCCTCTTTCTCCATTTTTATCGAAAAAGAGAAGTTTAAAAGAGGAGAAATATAAATAATGGAAAAAGATGAGAAAATAGAACCTACCGTATATCCCGTGAGCTAAGTGAAGTTTTAAGCAATTTCTACGGCTTCTTCCTCACGTACGGTGCACCTCCAGAAGTCCTTCCATGCGGTCTTCGAGCCTTCCGAGTCCTTCCAATACAAAGAAGTCTGAATTTGGGATAGTTTTAGTGAAGTTTCGGGGTTAGCCTAAGCTTAAATGATTAATTTGGCAAAGGTTCGGGTTGAATATAAGTCGAGAGTCGGGATAGGGTTTCAATTCTGCAGAGGTTTGGCACCCTTTTGAATTGGGGATCTTTTTTGAGGATGGGGGCTCCTATTTATAGATTTTTTGGGCGAGGAGCTGACATGGTGCCGAAGTCTCCTCTCAAGTGGTGTGCGCCATGTGAAAGGAGGTGTGCGCCACTTTGAGGTGGCGCGTCACAGGTAAAGGTGGCTTTGGGGCTCTGATATGGTTTTTGCAAGTGGCATAAAAAGGTTATGGAGCGACGCTATGTATTGAGTTTTGGGGTGGCATGGATTGGTTTGGAAGGAACTGGCGTGCACCACTTAAAGGTGGCGCAGCGCGAGGTGGTTGGACCAAAGGGTGTTTTTGGTATTTTTAGGTGTTTTGGATTGTTTCATGGTGTTTTGGGTTATTTGGGGGATGCATTGGAAGTACTCCTCGGGCTCTAGGACTCGTATGAAAGCTCATTTGGCGCGGCTGAAGTACATAATCATCATTAAAAGAGCTTGGTGAGAACTGGACGATGTTCGGTTTAGTCAAAATTGGGGTGTCTACAATTGTCCCTCTTTGACAAAACTCTCGCTGCATCGCGTGGGTGAGTGAATGCCAAAGAACCATAGACAGTTCTTTTTGATTAAACCGTTCATCAGGCAAAACAAAAAGGACAAAACAAAACAAAAAAAAAAAAAGAAAACAACAAGCAAAAAGAAACACTATCCTTTTAAGGTCATGAGTGGACCGCGTACATCAGTTTATAGTCATGCTGGACTGCGAGCAATTAGTTTATAGTTATGCTGGACTGCGAGCAATAGTTATAGTCATGTCAGACTGCGAACAATCAGTTTATAGTCGTGCCAGACTGCGAGCGATCAGTTTATAGTCGTACCATACTACGAACAATCAGTTTATAATCACGCCAGACTGCGTGCGTAGTTTAAGGTCATGTGGGACCTTTTATTAAGTTTAAAGTCATGCCAGACCCAAGGTACTCAGTTTAAGGTCATGGTACGGACCAGTTTATTTGATTTTAGATCATGGGATGGAACCAAAAGCTTCCAGTTTTAAGTTGTGAGACGGACCCAAATCACTCAATTTACGGTCGTGAGGCAGACCTTCTTTAGATACTCGGGGTGTGAGAAATAAAGCTCGGTACATGAGAAAGGTAGAATGATCGAGGATGAGTTGAACAATTTCAAAAACTATCAAAGACGGACCCCAATTTTTGGAATTTTAAACTTTGAAATTGATGAACTTGACGAACGGGAGGTGGACACGTTGCAGGCACCAAGTGGCACTGGATAGATGATGTGGCACCACATGGCACGTGGCGCGGCACTGGGTGATGATTGGACTTATTGGCATACGAGGAGTGAGGTGGCACAACGCCAGGTGATGATTAGACTTCACAGCGCGTGAGGAGGGAAGTGGCGTAACGCCACACGGGGAGGAGGGAAGTGGCGCACGCTAGGTAGGCCAACAGTCTAAATTTTCATATAAGTTCACACATTGGTTCATTTGGTCGTACGCGAACCTATTCTCTCCACTCTCTACCTTCTCTCTACTCTCTCTACTTTCTACTTTTCGGCAATGGCGAACGATGATCAGAGTATCAGCGGCGCAGGACACGAGGTGGACCCCGCCCCTACAGCTCCAGTGACTGCGGTTCCAGCACAGTCCGGTGGGACCCAGAGCACCGAATCTTTCTTCATGGGTCCTCCTACACTTAGAGTGCTCAGCGACTTACTTTCTAGCCCTTCCCAGCAGCCTTTCAAGTAGTCCACTGCTATGGACGGTCTACTCGATGCAGCCACCGCTGCTCAGGTTACGAAGAAAGGTGGACCTTCGGAGCATCGTATTGCTGAGGAGCCAGACGTGGATTGCCCTCAGGTCCTAGATCCCTTCTGTGGGGTTCTGGTTGGGGATATGCCAGGGGCTTTCGACCCGGCAAGGTAGTACCCTCCGTCCTATTTGTGGGATTTTCTGCATCCTACCCACTTCTATTATGCCTACTCCAACACAGAGCCGGATCAACTCCTTCGATCACCGAGTTTCCATCTCTCGATGTCGAACCGCCAGGTATGCCTTGTTCCTTTTCCTATTTCAATTTTGTTTAATTAAACCAAAAGAAATCCAAAAAACTTAAAAAAGATCTTGGACTTAGATGTATGCACAGGGTAGGCCCGAAGCGTTTGGATAAATGGTTTCTTGAAATATAACACCAAACAACTTGAACCTCTAAAATTAAAACATATTGAAACTTAGAAACATTGTATGCCTAGGATGAACACTGTATTTCTTTCATTTCGAGAAGGGCGGTGATTCCCTTCGGTCTGCTCGAATTAGGTTACACATTGGGCCCTACGCTCGACGACTTACATGACTTATCCGAATGTGTCCCAATTTGGCTGGAATAGCTGGTCCCGACCAACTTTAGGTTGAGTCGTTCATATTTTCGAGAGAATTAACTGACTTATTTTTGTCCTTAGATTAATGTTTGCACATCTTCCTAGGAGGTTTTGGGTATTTTTAAATAACTCCATCCTGGGTTACGTTTTGACGTTTCCCGAGAAGAGGGAGGCTTCCCTTCGATCTGCCCGAATTAGGTTACACATTGGGCCCAACGCTCGACGACTTACATGACTTATCCGAATGTGCCCCAATTTAGCTGGAATAACTGGTTTTGACCAACTTTAGGTTGAGTCGTACGTATTCTCGAGAAAATTAACTGACTTGTTTTTGTCCATAGATTAACGTTTTTACGTTTTATCTAGGAAATTTCTTTTATCTTAAAATTTTTGTTTTGTTTTGTCCCTAGAGAAATGTTTTTGCATTTTCTTATGGGATAGTTGTTAATTAGATGGATTTGGTAGCTTTGTCCCTAGATAAACATTTTCGCGTTTCGCTAAGAAATTTTATTTTATTAGGGTTTTGTCCCTAGATTGATGTTTGCACGTTTTTCTAAGAGTTTGTTGACTTTATATTTTTTGTTGTCCCTAGACAAATGTTTACATATTTTTCTAGGAAATTTTTTCATTTTAGCTTGTTTAGGTTAGTATTTTTGCACTTTCCTAGATTTATTGATTTTTTATTTATTTTTTACTGACTTAGTCTGCACTTTCGTGCTTTCCGAGACAGAATCTTCCTTTTAGGTCACTAAGTAAGCATTTTCATGCTGTCTTAGGTTTATTAGATTTTTGCTTTTTGGGTTTTGACTTAGGTTGCTTTTTCATGCTTCTTAAGATATAATTTTCCTTTTAGGCACTAGAAATAGCGTTTACACATTTTTCTAGGTTTATTGGGAGTTTTGATTTTTTATTCGACTTAGGTTGCATTTTCATGCTTCTTAGGAAGAAATTTTTATTTTATGCACTAGAAATAGCGTTTAGATGAGTTTTTAGGTTTATTGGATTTTTGCTTTTTAGTACGACTTAGGTTACTTTTTAAGACTTCTTAAGACATAATTTTTATTTTAGGCACTAGAAATAGCGTTTACACGCTTTTTTAGGTTTATTGGGGGTTTTGCTTATTAATCGGACTTAGGTTGCATTTTCATGCTTCTTAAGACAGAGTTTTTCTTTTAGGCACTAGAAATAACATCCTTCGACTGGGGAGGAGTTGCGCTGGCGAGGCTGTACATCGGTCTGTGGTCCGCTTGTCGGACCAAGGAGATCTCTGTGATCAGGTAGTGGCGGATTTTCGAGGTATGATTCTCATCGCACTCTTTGTCCATTCAGCTCACTTGTACTTTATTACTTATTTAACTTGGCCTGACTTATTTTGCTTATTTTTGTTGTCTTTTCTATGTTTTTTTTTTTTTTTATAGCTGTGGGCCTACAAGTTATTGGGTTTAGCACACCAAAAGAACACCCACTCGGATTTCCAGATCATCCCAAGGGAAGCTCGGTGGGGCCAGAGCATGCGAGGGAGGAAGGAGGACATGAAGGATTTGAATACCTACTGTCTTACCTTGGATCGCTTATCCACGGCACAAGTATATTCTATTTTACTTTCACGCACACTTGATTTTATTTCCTGTAATTCCTCTTGTATGTAACCTATGCCGAGTTTATTTTGCAGGTAAATTGGCGGGTGTGGGAAGGCATGGATGTCAGGGAGGGTGAGAACCTGATGAGGAGTCGCCAGGCTCATCAGAGGAGAATCTTGCTGGAGGTTCCAGTCCGTCGGGAGTGATTTTTGGGTGAGCGGGTAGTCTTCCAGACGTTGGGACTGGACCATTTTTGGGTCCCCCAGCTGCCTCCACCTAGCATGAGGTTGACGCACACATTGTCACCTGAGGATGTCGATGAGGCATTGTACGGCTTCGCGGCTGCGGATTTCCTAGATGAGGGGGAGTACATTGCCTTTGCACGCGACTGTCTGATGCGTTTGATGGGCGTCCATCTTCCGGGGACGCATGGCAGACATCCTTCGACGTCTCAGGCTCCTCCGATGGTGGGTGAGCATCCTCCTCCTACTACTTTTAGGGGTGGTGCAACTACTCGAGCTGCCCGGTGTACTATCGATGGTGCCTCAACCTCTCGGGCTATTCCTGATGCTGGTGAGGCCTCTTCTTACTTGTCTATAGTGCCTCGGGAGGTGCTTACCCTTCCCCACGGGATTCCATGCACCATCCTCGTTCACATTCCCAAGGTACCAGAGCTGCGTGCGGGTGGGGATGAGCAGGTACTTCCTTACATTTGGTTAGTGCCTCTCCTTTCTTTTAACCAGATATGTCATTCCGTCTAACATGTTCTTTTCTTGGTTCTTTGTTTTTTTTAATTTTATTTCAGGTCCTCCAGGTCCCCAAAGCGTACATGGATAGCCTCCTCAACTTTTACTCGGGTCTGATGATCCTGGTGAGGGTGCAGACTCATATGCTGGTGGATGCACAAGTGCATCCCGTCCCTCGACACAGTCAGCTTCCTCCCCGTGCAGTGAGTATTCTTGTTTTTATTTATTAGTTCGTAGGTCCTTTTCTCTTCTCTTTTTCTTTTCTTTGCATATGTTTATATATTTTTTATACTTATTCTTTTTCTCTTTCTTCCTTTTTTTATATGCAGCCTCCTTCCGTCAGTCGTACCTCTATCCACGGGACATCCTCATCCTCTCATGCCGCTCCCCCAGCTGCTGCCGGCCCATCTACAGCTTCCTAGGGGTCTACCTTGCAGACTGGAGTTTGTCGGGAGTACCAGGCCGACAGCGATGATGACTTCGATTCGGGGAATGCCACCACTTTTACATCCTCTTTCCCGGAGCCTCCGCGTCAAACCCGTCGTTGACAAGACTCAGATGTCCTTTCTTTCTTTTTGTGCCCTTCAGATACACTTTTCTTTTTCTGTATATACATTATTATTTTTTATTTGGGATAGGCCTTCATGCCTAGTTGGATTTATTATTTAGCCTTCCTTTTAGTTCTTCTCTTTTTGTATGGATTTTTATTTATTTATTCATATACATGGATGGACTGCACCTTATTTACATGGATGGTTATATACATGGGTTATGTATGTACAGGAATTTACTGGCAGGTTATTCACACATGCATATGATGTGTACAGGAAAGCTATTTATAAGGGATGGATATGTACATGGATCTATTTACAGGGGATGGATATGTACAGGGTCTATCTGCTTTCCTCTTTTTTTATGTATATACAAGTTTATTTATTTACAGGGGATCAGATAACTTAATAAAGAAAAATAATTACAAAAAGATTATTTATAGAGGGTTATATACAAGGATTACATATATACAGGGGTATAATTTTTTTTTTACTGTGCTTACTCTTTTTC
>JAUTBS010401625.1:0-10147 GCA_032361285.1 Aequorea victoria | reverse complement strand
AGTTTGCCATCAACCCATTCACCCCCCCTTTGGGTTGATTGTACCTAAGCTCAAACACCTTAGTGTACCCAACAAGAAATATGGGGTTCATCCTAGGCATACAATGTTTCTAAGTTCAAATCTATTTTAATTTTAGGGGTTCAAGTTGTTTGATGTTATATTTCGAGAAATCATCCATCCTAACGTTTTGGACCTACCCTGTGCATACATCTAAGTCCAAGATTCTTTTTAAGTCTTTTTGGATTTTATTTGGTTTAGTTAAGTAGAAATAAAATAGAAAAAATAATAAGACATACCTGGCAGTTCGACACCGAGAGATTAAAACTCGAAGATCGAAGAAGTTGATCCAGCTCCGTGCTGGAGTTGGTGTAGTAGAAGCGGGAGGCCGACAGGAATTCCCAAGAATGAGTCAGAGGGTCGTATCTCATCGGATCAAAACCCGCCAGCATCTCCCCGACCAAAACACCACGGAAGGGATCTGGGATCTGAGGACTGTCCACCGCTAGCTCCTAAGTGGTGTGGCGCTCGGAAGGTCCACCCTCCTCTATAACCCGGGCTACGTCGGCAACATCTAGTAAGCCATCCATGGTGGTAGAATGTTGAGAGCCCTGTAGCTGCTGGAAATAGCTGGAGAGGGAGCCGCTGAGCCCTCCAAGTGAGCCGAGGCCCCTAAAGAACGACTCGATACTCAGTATCCCACCGGATTGAGCAGGGACCACCGAAACCGTAGCCACAGGAACCGCAAGAGTGGGGTCCACCTCATGACCCACATCGCCAGCTGTTTGATCTTCATTGGTCGCCATTGTAGTAGAGTATAGAGAAGTAGAGAGAGTATAGAGAAGTAGAGAGAGTAGAGAAAGTAGACAGAATAGAGAGAGCGGAGAGTAAAGGTTCGTGCATGGCTCAAATGAACCACTGGCCAAACTTAAAGAAGTTTTGGACTCTCGACATACCTGGCACGCGCCACTTCCCTCATCCACATGTAGTGCCACGCCACTTCACTCCTCGTGCACTGGAAAAACCAATCATCACCTAGCGTGCGCCACTTCCCTCCTCACGCGCAATGTCCATGTGGTGCCACGTCACCTCTACAGAGCCACGTGGCGCGTGCCACATGTCCACCTTCTATTTGTCAAAATTTATCAGTTTCAAAATTAAAATTCTAAAATTTGGGGTCCGTCTCCGATAGCTTTTTGAAATGTTTAAAGTCATTCTCGATCATTCCATGCCGAGCTCGATTCTCACACCCTGGGATTATAAAAGAAGGTTAGTCTCAGGACTTTACACTGACTGATTTGGGTCCGTCCCATGACCTAAACCTGAGAGCTTTTGAGTCTGTGCCATGATCCAAAATAGAATAAACCGGTCTGTCTCATGACCTTAAACTGAGTACCTTGGGTCCCACATGACCTTAAACTAAGCACGCAGTCCGACATGACTTTAAACTGGATAAACGGTCCCATATGACCTTAAACTACGCTCGAGTCCGACACGACTATAAATTGATTTTCGCAGTTCGGCACGACTATAAACTGTTGCTCGCACTCCGGCACAACTATAAACTGATGCACGTGGTCCACTCATGACCTTAAAAGGATAGCTTTTTCTTTTTGTTTTGTTTTGTTTTGTTTTCTTTTCCTGATGAACAATTTAATCAAAATGGACTGTCTATGGTTCTTTGACATTCACACACCTACGCAATACGGCGAGAGTTTTGTCAAAGAGGAACAACTGTAGACACCCCAATTTTGACGAAACCGAACATCGGCCGATTCTGCAAGCTTTCTGAGGATGAATGTATACATTAGCCGCATCAAAAGAGCTTTCGTGCGAGTCTAAGAGTCCAAGGAGTACTCTAATGCATCCTAAAATACCCTAAAACAACCCAAAATACCAAAAACACCCCTTGGTGCAGCCCAATCCAGCGTTGCGCCACCTCTAAGTGGCGCACGCCACTTCCATCCAAAAAAACCACACGCCACCTCAAAACTCAAATCACTAGCGTCGCGCCATAACTTTTTGATGCCACTAGCCAAAGCCATGTCAGAATACCAAGCCACATTTACCCCTAGCGCGCACCACCTCAAAGTAGCGCACATCCCTTTCTACCTGGCGCACGCCCCATTAAGAGGAGACTTCGACCCCAAGCCAGCCTCCTTGCCCAAACTCTATAAATAAGACCCCCCAAGCCAATAGTGACAGTCTGGAGTATCGAATCTATGTAGAATCGACTCCTGAACCGTATACAACCCGAATCCCTACCAAATTAACAACTTAAGCTTAAGTTAATTCCCAAAACATCACTTTAAACTAAGTTCATTTACCAAAACACCCAAAACACCCAAAATACCAAAAACACCCCTTGGTGCAGCCCAACCCAGCGCTGCGCCACCTCTAACTGGCGCACACCAGTTCCATCCAAAAAAACCACACGCCACCTCAAAACAAAAGTCACTAGCATCGTGCCATAACTTTTTGATGCCACTAGCCAAAGCCATATCCGAACCCTAAGCCACATTTACCCCTGGCGCGCGCCACCTCAAAGTAGCACATGCCCCCTTCTACCTAGCGCACGCCGCATTGAGAGGAGACTTCGGCCCCAAGCCAGCCTCCTTGCCCAAACTCTATAAATAAGACCCCCAAGCCAATAGAGAGAGTTCTGAGTATCGAATCTCTGTAGAATCGACTCCCAACCTATATATAACCTAAATCCCTGCCAAATTAACAACTTAAGCTTAAGTTAATTCCCAAAGTTTAAGTTCATTTACCCCTGGCGCGCGCCACCTCAAAGTAGCGCACACCCCCTTCTACCTGGAGCACGCCGTATTAAGAAGAGACTTTGGGCCCAAGCCAGCATCTTTGCCCAAACTCTATAAATAAGACCCCTCCAAGCCAATAGAGAGAGTTCTGAGTATCGAATCTCTGTAGAATCGACTCCTGACCCGTATACAACCCGAGTCCCTGCCAAATTAACAACTTAAGATTAAGTTAATTCCTGAAACTTCACTTTGAACTACCCAAAATTTTAGAATCCTTTGCATTGGAAGGACTCCGAAGGCTCGAAGACCGCGTGGAAGTCTCCCGGGGATTCGTTGTATGTGAGGAAAAGAAGTTGCGAAACTACTCAAAACTTCACTTGTCTTCCGGGATATACGGTAAGTCCCTCTTTTCTCATCTCTTATCGTTTATCTATCTATTTTCTTTTCTTTTCTTCAAAGTTCTTTCTATTCGGTAAAATGGGAGAAAGAGGTCGTTGGCCTCGTTTTCCCCAGTTTTGTTTTCTATTTTTGTTAAAGTATATTTTTCCATTTAGTAGAAAAGTATGTTCTCTTTCTTTCTTCTTACCCATGTTAGCTTTATAAATGTATGAAATATAGGATTTAGATTATTTGTCGAAAATCCTACTTGAATTGCTATCTTTTTCGTTCTCTTCTTCGTATAAAAACACCTAGACACGAGCACACTATTTTTCTTGAAATGAGTAGCCTCTTTTGGACTTCCTGGTGTCGAGCTCACTCTGCCATAGTGACGTGCGCCACTTCCAGAGAGTCCAAAAGTTGCGCACGCCATGTTCCAGTAGCGCGCTAGGTTTTAGGTGGCGTGCGGCACTTCTGCTAAAAACCAGTGGCTTCCAGTAGTTTTTTCTATATCTTTTCAATTTTTAAAAGTATATTTTATATGCATCAACTGCACTGATATGCTTCCATCTCTCATTTGACATGCCTTTAAGTGTAAGTATGCGTAGAAAGCCTTAGTTTTAAGTTAGGTTTTGCTTCATTGTTTTCTTTTTAATGTTCTCTCTTCAAACCCTCTTTCTGTATGAAACTAGTGGATTGTAGCATAGAAGATTATGACATGTTAGTATGGACTTAATCACAGAGTTATCTAATAATGAACTAGTAAAAGATCTTTCTAAAACAAAATACATTAAGAACAAAATTTGTGATGCATGCCAATATAGAAAAGAAAGTAAAGTATCTTTCAAGAAAAAGAACCACATATCAACAACTAGGCCTCTACAATTGTTACACATGGACTTATTTGGACCTACATCTAAAGAAAGTTTAAGTGGAGAATATTACACATTTATAATTATTGATGATTATACTAGATACACATGGATAAAAGTCCTTGTACAAAAGGATGAAACACACTTACATTTTTCCAAACTATGTAAAAGACTTCAAAATAAAAAAGGATGAATGATTAACAACATAAAAAGTGATAGAGGATGAGAATTCATTAATAGAAATTTTGAAAAACTCTGTGATGAAAATGAAATAGGTCATAATTTCTCCGCATCTAGAACACCCCAACAAAATGGCATAGTTGAAAGGAAAAATAGAACTCTACAAGAAATGGCTAGAACCATACTTAATAGATACAATCTAACTAAATACTTTTGGGCCGAAACCATCAATACCGCATGCTATGTATCAAATAGGGTAATTATTACATCAAAATTGAATAAAATTCCATATGAACTATGGCATGGTAGAATATCAAATATTGGCTACTTTTATGTGTTTGGATGTAAATACTTCATATTAAACACAAAAGACAATTTTGAGAAATTTGATGCTAAATCAGATGAGGTATATTTCTAGGATTTCAACAATGAGTAAAGTCTATAGAGTATACCTTAAAACAACTAAAGTTGTTGAACAGTCTATGCAATGTTGTGTTTGAAGAAACTAACACTTTTCTATGCAAAAAGCATGTTTATGATGATTGTGTAGAATTAAGAGGAAAACGTGAAAATGATATTACCATTGACACCTCTCAGCAAAACAAAGAAAATGAGGATGAAGAGTAATTAAAAGAACTAAATCAACCACAAATTGAAATTACATATAAAAGGTTGATTAAAGATCATCTATTAGATCAAATTATTGGTGAACCAACCAAAGGGGTAACCACTCGCTCTCTTGCTAGAGATATATATAATAATCTAGCATTCATATATCAAATAGAACCCAAAAATATTCAAGAAACTACAAATGATGAATATAGGATAAATTCCATGCAAGAGGAATTAAATTAATTTGAAAGAAATAAAGTATGAACCCTAGTTCCTAGACTAAAAGATAATACTATCATAGGCATAGAATGAGTTTTTAGAAACAAGAAAGATGAATCGGGCAATATAGTTAGAAACAAAGTTAGACTTGTTACCCAAAGTTATAATCAAGAGGAAGGCATAGATTATGAAGAAACGTATACTCTTGTAGCTAGGTTAGAAGGTATACGTATGTTATTAACTTTTGCATGTCAAAAAGACTTTACATTATTTTAAATGAACGTTAAAAGTGCTTTTTTTAATCTATATAACAAGAGAGGTGACCATTGATAGTGACATTTATGTGTCAATCCAATAGTTATCATTTCTTCTTCAATCAATGGTTAATATGTGTTGTTCAATTTTTTGATAATTTTTTATCCCATTTTAAATTCATTTTTTACTCTATCTTCCAACTTACTTTTTTGTCATCTTTAATTTAGTTTTATTTGTTGTCCCAATTTATAATTAATCTTTTTACTTATAATTAATATTTAATTTAATTAATTAGATTTATATTTAAAAGTACCTTTAAGATTGATATCTTATTATATATTATGAGGTTAAGATTATGTTCACAATTTTTTACTTTATCTCTTTGATAATAAAGACTTTTTTTCAAATATTACTTTTTGCTCTCTTTTCTTTTTTAACCATGTATTTTTCTCAATTTTTAATACTTATTTTCTTAATTTTTAATAATTATTATTTAAAATTAATTCTAAATCTATACAATAAAATATGAGTTATTTTTTTTTAAAAAATAATTAATGACAAAAATGTTCTGTGTGGCACTTTCTCTTTTTTTACAGAAAAAATTCATATATCTATATTATAAGAGAGGAAGAATTTGAAAGTCATATTTATAGTACATTCAAAGAGTTATTTTTTTTCCATATTCAATTAGTTGTTAAGATGAGTAGTTTATTTATTTTTTCTTTTTTCAAACCTATTTTTTGTCCACTTTAATTTCATTTTATGATCCAACTTAAATTTAACTTTTTACTTATAACTAAAAAAATTATTTGGGTAATGAGATTTATGTTAATAAAAATAGTTTTAGATTGATCATTGTCCAAGATAAATAATAAATCATTGATATTACTTTAATATTTTAGGTACGATTATCATAAATGATTGAATTAAATTTTTAATTTCTCCTCCTCCTTCTAAATTCATTTGTTGTATTTCATTCAGATTCTGATTAGCCTATTAGGATATAATTATTTTAATTGAAATTAAATTGTATTAGTAATGTGTTCAGGTTTAGTATTAAAATGTTAAAATATAATCTATTTTAATTAAAATTAAATTATGTTGATAATTTTTTTAAACACCGGTCATACCTTAATTTAGGTATAAGGAGTATTAATAACAAACCATTAATTGTTTTATCTTCTATTATTATCAAATATACAACAAAAAAATAATTAGTATCAACTTTATCATTCAATCACGTTACCCTTCCTGAATTAAAAAATTCCTTAGGAGAGACACGTAAGCAAAAATAAATTTGTTCAGAATAATATTTAATTTTTTATTAATTTAAATTGTGAGAAATGTATAATGACATTTAAATTAATGAGATAGAGTATTGTAATTTGTAACACTCAAATCCGGAGACTTACCCTCCTCTCTTCTCACTTTTACTGTTGTATTTTTTTTAGAGTACAACTTCATAATCAAACTGGTAATCGGATTATATATTTTTATTAAAAAAGATATGACATACATGAAAAAATAAGTTCAAATTATTCAAAATATTTAAGAAAAAAAGCTGTTTGTTTAAAATAAGGGTTTATCTTCTTTGTTGGGAAGCCAACAGCACCGTGTTGTTGGCTTTTGTGGGTTCACTTCGAATCTCACTTTGATGATTTAAATTCTTTATTTTGTAAATTTTAGTATGTAAATCATCTATGAAAAATATAAAATTAATCGAATTTTGTTAAGTGAATGAACAAATCACATTTATCTTAAAAGAAAATGAACGATAAATAAACTTTATAATTTATTTTTTTATATGACTTATCTACACATTGAGATCTATAAAATAAATAATTTAAATCATCAAAGTATAACACTACGATAACTAACAACACGGTAGTGTTAACTGTCCAACAAAAAACCTACCCAATTCTAAAATAAACTCAAAAAATTCTAACGGAAGAATGTGGGATAAGACTGAAAAATCACACAAATACGACAATTCAAAGGCTGAAAAGATGAAAATGATCGAACAGAGGAAATGATGATGGAGTGCAATATAGTCATTTGGGCTAAAGAGTCAACATTTTACTCCACTCTGCACTCGGCAACCCACAATCCATTACTTATTTTTTCTTTTCCTGCAAATTGCAATACATCACAAATAGTGTGTAAAAAATACGCAGTGCAAGAGAATCACCTTTGGAGTGGATTGAATAAGGTGTTCGAGTAACTTGGTACGAGTTCTGTTGAGTTTGAATTAGTTCAGATGAATCCGTGATTGTGTTTAGTTTAGTTCGATTAAACTTGTAATTGTAAAATCAACAAATATCAATGCTGTCTAGTCGAGAGGTTCGACTAAAAAAATACTCTGATGCTAAAGTCAGAACACTGGTAATATTTTAGAATGAACTGACAATCACAGAGTATGAATATCAATTAGCACATATCATTTCTAATATCTTCCCCCTTATTTATAATGTTGGACGTTCCCTTTTGAATACGGAATAACGGTAAAAGATCCCCCATTGTTTGGCTGATTCTTGAAAAAATGGGATTTGTGGGATCTTTACTCCCTTATTTGGCGACATTCCGAGGATCACGGGGCCTGAACCCTGATTTCTCAGGCATGCCAGTGAGATTTGGATTATCTCCATCCTCAGTCTTGACTCTTTCCCTACCCTTATCTTTCATCTG
The DNA here is from genome assembly GCA_032361285.1 of Aequorea victoria. Lineage (NCBI taxonomy): Eukaryota > Metazoa > Cnidaria > Hydrozoa > Leptothecata > Aequoreidae > Aequorea > Aequorea victoria. The sequence goes on along the minus strand of JAUTBS010401625.1, from coordinate 2,187 downwards.
GACTCAGTTTAGAAAAAAAAATATTGGGCTGGATCACGTCGGTTACCCAGTCTCTACCTTGCTCATCATTTGGGCCACCCACCAAATTGTGCACTAGCTGGGCTGGGCCTAACTTAGGGTGGCTGACTGCATTTCACCCTCTCCAACTGCCCCCAGCTTTGGTTGGTCCTGTAGTCCATCATTAGAGGCCGGCTAAAGCATTTCCTTTATAGAATGGTCTTTGCTCGGGACATCTTTTCAAGCTCCTCTAATGATCTGACCATGTTCGGTGATGAAGTCATATGCTTTATTCGGGTCGCCTTCTTCGAGCTCATTTAATTCGACCGTTGTGTTCAGAGAGAATTTGGAAAAACTAGAGTCGAAGGGTTCCAAAGAATCTTTTGGGAGAAGATTTAGTGGCCTTTTGGGCTACTAGGGCTTACGTGGCATCGTAAGACACTGTATTGACATTAAATGGGGTAACGTTTCGCACAAGTGAGTCGTCGCACCCTGTCAACCATGCGTCGTTTCAAAACCATTGCCATCATTGCAATTGTTGTACCCTTAGCCTATATATACTTTCATCCCCGCGTATTGCCCTTTTTGCCATCTTTAGATTTTCTGAGTAAGAATACATTTTGCATCCAACTTCTTGTGAGAAGAACTTCATCTGAGAACCTTTGTTGAAGAGCCCACTGTCGTCTTTTATTTATGAATAAGTAAGATTTCCCTTGCCTCTTTCAGGAGCTTCTGTAACACCCATCTCCCCAGAGGATAATTAATTCCACTCGGGAGGGGTGGTACAACTTACCTAATCTTCATCAAGCATGATATAATAAGGGATGCACTCCACATTGCTCCAAAGAAAAATGAATCATCAAACATTCTCATACATTATACATACAATCCACTAAGGGATACTCCATCCCAATAAACAAACGGTAAGCTAACTAAAGGATACTCAATCCCAACCATGAAAGATAAACAACGTAGTAATTATCTGTTTACTTGTTACAAACCAACCAAGATTATTACATAAAGGTCTTCCTCTTCCCGGCACTAGTGGATCAAAGTCTTTCCCGAACTGTAATCTGCAACCACAAGGTTACAAGAGAGTGAGCTTAGCATTCAAATGAAACAAGATATAAATCATCATGGTCATAAAGCATTTTATGTAAAAACTACATCACACACACAGATAAGAGTGATTTTCATGATTCTCAAACATCATACCTTGAAATACGTTTATCAAAGCATCTCAAACTCAACATCCACGTGTTACAACCCACAAGCATACATATGTATAACACCACACCGAACACACGCTTATAATGCCCAAGTAATTGTTTAACCTCACGACCGGGAGTTCCGACGGTACTGTTACCTCAAGACACAACACACTTTCATTTGAGTGGCGAGTGTGAGGGCCACTCATATATAACACAAGTGGTAAGTGTTCCACCCACAACGGGGCTTTGTCCACCACTAGACCTCCACCCAACTTAGGGGCAATGCCTTTAAGGCTATTCAACATCCACGCAAAGGGGTAAAGTCTTCAATGGCTAACATATGCTCGCACAAGGGGTCACATCTTGTCCACCACTAGACCTCCACCCAACTTAGGGGCAATGTCTTTAAGCCTATACAACACCCACACAAGGGGTAAAGCCTTTAATGGCTATCAGCCACCCACACAACGGGTCTTCTGGGATGGTTATCCACTATAATTTGGCACACTCAAGCAACACACACGATACATGATATGTTTTTTATCTCATTATTCACATAGAAATATGCTCACATTTGATAAACGAGAAGTACACTTCATTTGAACACTCAAACATGCTTTTAAGAAAATACCCATGATATCATCACAAAACATGTTATCCAAAATATTTATAAATACCCATGTTTTCTACATTTCATTTTACATAAGCTAACCGCTCTCACCTTTTACTTAAGCCTTTCGCGGATGACCTCCTTGATAACGAGGCAATATTTCTTCGCTCTCGGTTAGACCTCCGAAACTTAGATTACATAACAATTCATGTATAATAAACAACTTCATATGGTCCCTAACATCTCACGTCATGATCCTATGATTACCCAAGGTCCTTAGTTACCATTGGAACATGATCTACCCTCAAACTTAGAAGTTTTCCAACTCTAAAACGTTTGGTGAAATCCAATTAATGGTTCAAACCTTGT
>JAUTBS010401614.1:0-10148 GCA_032361285.1 Aequorea victoria | reverse complement strand
AAAATTTTGTCCTTAGTTGTACACAACTCTTCAAAATGGGACCACATAGTAATTAACTCAATTTAATTTTCTTTCCCTATAAACACCCCCTCTTCCCTATATTTTTACACTCAACTCAATCTCTCTCAATTTATTTTTAAAATTTGATTAATTAATTTAATTAACTTTAAAGTGTTCTCAAATGCTGAAGGCTCTCTCTCAAGTTCTGATTCTTCTGAAATTCTCAAGTTCTTAAAGGCTAAAATTTCAAGATTAAAGATTTAATATCAAAGTTACATCAAGAATCAAGATTGAATAAACTTTATAAAAAATTAAATCGTCATTCGGTTAGATTTAATTTTTATTTTATAATATTATAGATATTATTTAGTTATATAATAATTATTAAGAAATATATTTTAACTTTCTAAATTTTATTTTTTAAATTGAATTCAGAGTTAAGAAATATAATATTTTAAAATTTATAATAACTACGAAGAAATTCTATTATCTTTTTTTAATTCATATTCTTTAATTTTAAAAGAAAATCAATGGATCTTAATACTCAAGTACTCCGTCAACTGGATCTTCATCATCTAGTAAAAAATCATCTGTCGTATGAAATAATTTTAAAAAAAATACTATAAAATAATGCTGATAGAATGGTTATTATTAAAGCAAAATGTCATATTCGTAATAGAATTCTTTATGGTAACGCATCGGGTGGTACTAGTCATTTACGTAGGCATATTGATAATCACGCTAAAAATCTACAGTTCGATATTAGAACATAAATGCAAGTATGCAGAATTTCAACAGGTAATATAGCTAATTTTTTTTATGATCATGTATGAGGACAAGATATGGTAGTTAATTATGTAATTAAAAACAAATACTCATTTACAATGAGTGAAGAACCAAAATTTACTGAATTAGTACAAGGAACATTTACGCCTCAATTTTAAATTTTTTCAAGAAATACTACTAGAAATAGAACTTTAACAAATTTTAAAAATATAAAAATTGAATTAGCAAATATTTTATAAAAATAAAAATATTAAAATTTGTTTAACGTTCAATTTATGGACGGCACGACACGGTATAGAATACCAGTGTATTACCGTACATTTTATAGTTAATGATTGAAAACTTTAAACTTTAAAGTTCAAATAGAACATAAATTTAAACTTAAATTTAAAATTTAAACTCTAAAATTTAAATAAAATTTTAAATAAAACTTAAACTTAAAACAAATAAAACTTTAAGTTTTAAATAAAAAATAAACTTAAAACTAATATAAAATATAAAAACTTAAAACTTACAACTTAAAATTAAACTTTACTTAAACTTTAGATTTTGACGTAAAATAAAACTTCAACTTAAAATAAAATTTTCAATAAAATTTCAACTTAAAACTTAAAACTTAAAACTTAAAACAAGTAAAACTTTCAACTTTAAATAAAATATAAACTTTAAACTTTAAACTTAAAAAATAAACTTAAAATTTAAAAAAATATCAAACTTAAAATTTAAAACTTAAACTTAAACTTTAAATTTAAACTTAAAATAAAATTGTAAATAAAATTTCGACATAAAATAAAATTTTGAATAAAACTTCAATTTAAAACTTAAAACTTAAAACAAATAAAACTTTCAACTTTAAATAAAATATAAACTTTAAACTAAAAAAATAAACTTAAAAGCTAAAAAAAATATGAAACTTAAAATTTAAAACTTAAACTTTGAATTTAAACTTAAAATAAAATTTTAAATAAAACTTCAACTATGATAGGTATAAAACTAAACAGTCGTCTAAAGAAGACCGAAAGGGTTTTCAAAAAATATTCGGTCCTGACCGAGAGGTATGACAACCGACTAGACCGACCCATTCTTATACTCGGACTAACTCCAAGCCCGATCAGTCGAACCCGAGCTCAGTCAGTTAAGATCCACGTGCTCAGTCAGTCGGGCCAGGAAAACCGAGCACCCGTAACAGTCAGTTCTAAAATCAACGTCATCGATCTCTTCAAAAATCACTCTGAACAGCTATCTCCGCGAGAGATCAACAATCAAGTCAACACGAATCCCGAAATTCCCACTCGGATCAGACAGATTTCATATTTTGTCTCTATCACATCCCCAAGATCATGCACAATCCCGAAAAACAGGGGATCCTCTCTAAGATTTGACATCTCTACGCCACTATAAATAAACATCCTCAAGGAGGAGAAGAAGTACGTCATTCTCGACATCTACATATTGCCTCTACACTCTCAAGTTATTTTATTAATTGCTTATCCGCTGACTTTAGTATCGGAGAATAATAGGATGGCACCCCACCAGTGTCTATGTTCTAACATCTTGCAGGAACTTAGCCGAAGAACAAGGAGGATTCAAGAGTTATTTTGGAGGCACACCGGTCTCGGAGGACTATCCAGATTCGGACACCAACAAACTATACTAACTATAGTTTAAAACTTAAACTTTAATTTTTTTAACTTTACTTAAAAAGTTTGATTTCAAATTAAATTTAAAGTTATAAATTTTAAGCATTTAAGTTTGTTTAATTTAGTTTTAATTTATGTTAAACATTTTAATATTAAAAAAAACTTGTAAATTTTAAACTTTAACTTTTTTTAAATTTTATTTTAAAAGTTAAAAATTGTTTTGTTTTTTTAAAAAAAAAAAACAAACAAACATCACACGGGTCGTGCCAGATCGGACCCTGGGCCCGAGCCCGGTGAGAGCCCGCCCAAAGCCCGAGCCTAAGGCCCGAGGTATATGAGTTTCGGGGCTAGCTCGCACAATGACAGGCCCGCCCAATGACCATCGAGCCGGGCTTAAATTACACGCCTACCCAGCACTCAAGTTGACGAGAAAGCAAGGAAAAAGAAAAAAAATAACTATTTTACTTTTTTGAATTTGTGTTCAGCCGTAGCAGAAAATGTGGGTCTTATAATAATAATCTTTTTATGAAAAACATTTATATTACAAGGGAGAAGAGTTATATGTGATAATTGTCCTAAGTAACAATTTTAATTGTTGAAATTTTTTTAATATAATAGTTGAAAAAGAGTAGAGTGAGTGAGAGTTGAGAGAAAAAATAAGTGAGTTTTATATTTAATTGAACATTCATAAAAAGTTTTAAGCTTATTTTTTCTCTCTTAATATTTTAAAAACTAATTATCAATGTACTATTTTACACAAATAAAAAATATAAAAGTATTATCACATAAAAAATAATTCAAAATTCAAAAAGTAAATTTATAGGTCTCGAACCATCTCCAATACAATGCACTATAACTTTGATTTTGACATTTATGTTGCAATCAAATGCTAGCATCACTCCATACAATTTAACTATTAACTTCTTTCCCTCTCCTCTCCTCTCTCTATCATTTTATTTCTTATTATCTTTTTTACTAAATTAACTTTTCATTCTTTCTCTATCTCAACCTATTTTTTTATAAGTACTCTATTTCAAGCTATTATTGTATCTTATAATTTTTTTTTCTCAAACATGAGAATCTTGCACATTTTCGAAAAACAAAATCATACATTCTTCCCTCCCTCTCATTCTTTCTCAAATTGGAGTCAAAACAGAGTACGTAAAAATTATTTTCATATATATATTTGAGAAATATGGACAAACCACTTACCGATACTAATTTAAATAATGTCAAATTGTGTTCAAAGTGATTTTAGGCACGAGTCATTCCCTAATTTTTGTACAAATAAAGTCATGTAAAAAGAATAAGATTATGTATCACGAAAAAAAACTAAAAATTAATTTTTTTAATATTTTGTTTTCAAACTAAAAAGATAATGAAAAGTAATTTTCTTATATTTTTTTATACTTAGTTTTTTTGTAAATTATGTTTTTATATAATTTTCTTAACAACTTAATAGAGCGTATCTCTTTATTCCTTATAAAACTAACATAATGAAACATTTTATATTAGTAATGTTTGTTTTATTTGGTACTCTTTTCTTCAGTTGACACTTGAGCCCAAAAATGCAATAGAGGTGTCTTGGAGTCATTCAAACGTCTTAACGCCACAAATGCAGCCAAGCCTTAAGTCCTTTGAATCTGCAAAGGGTATTGACTTGTTCCAGTCTAGTAGAAATAGGTGTAAACGGGTAAAATATTGATGATAGAACCCAAATAAAGTTTTGTCAAAGATCTATTGTAGCACCTGTAGAACCAGAAAGAACACACGTTAGTGCTAGTCTGGCCAGGGTGGTTGGTCAAAAGAGCATTCTGATGCTTAATTCAGAACGATCTAAGAATTATTCTAGTAGGAAAAAAGTCTAGATTAGAGAGTGTACCTTTCGTGGTGATCTTTATCCCTATTTATAGTAATAGAGTTTGGGTCTGGCAGCAACCCTTTGGGCATCGGACTCATCGACTAGGATTAGAGGATAAAGATCAAACTAATCCATTCTCCTTAGGTGGGATAAGCCTGACAGCTCATCCTGTTAGGCTGGTACATTATCTATAGGTAAGATAAGGGCCAACGGGTCTCCACCTAACGTCTTAGATGAGGCTGGCCCCGTTCCCTTCGCCGAATGGTTAATTATAGGCGCAGTGCCACGTGACAGGATTGTGGTCAATCCACGGTCGACCGAGCACATGGCCGAGTTCTTCGTGTGATTTATTAAGCTTAACCCTACTATTCATATATGTTCAGCTCATGTGGTCATGAGTTCGTCTGTGCCCGTTGCGGTCCTGTCAAATGTCTGGGCCCTTTCAGTTGCTCCCAACTTCTCTCCGAGCATTGGTGGTCGACGAGGGGAGGAGTTTTTAGTACTACCGAGCATGTTTTGTCAGGTCCACTCTTCAACCGTACCTTAGATATGATGTTCTACTGACGTCATGAATGACGCATGGAATACGTCGCTTCGTTCATGGGGTTGGTGTAGACACATTGCTCGAGGAGCCAGGTGTTGTGCCCCCACTGCGATGATGTCTGCACCATGCACTACAAAAGGATGGCATGTCCTACCACTTAATAGGTGTCTAGCAGCTAGTGGGGCTATGCGCGTGGGCGCCGTCACCTGCATCGCACGAAGTGCCATCATCTCATCTTTTGCGAGCATCATTTAATGGTCGTCGCCCACTTGTCTTCCTGAGGTGACTTTTCCCCTTAAGGAGATGTTTGGCTTCCCTTTCCTCGCTTATAAATATGCCACATATGCTCTCTCTCCTGTTTCTTCATCTTCTTCTTTCCTGTGCACCTTTAGAACCACTATTATTGATCCAGTGAGTTTTACCTCTCCTAGTGAATTAGTTGTGGAACCTGATGTACTCTTCATCACCAAGCTTTTTGTCGTCAACGTTCGCGCTCACTTGTTTAGACATTTCTGTAAGCTCTCGATCTTTAGGATAAGTTTCTGATTTTTTCTTATAGCCTAGCGTTTACACTATACTTTTGGCTTCTCTTATTTTTCTCATTTCATTTCATACTCGTGACCTTTGGTTGGCTCTGGTCTTCATACTTCTTAGTTTTTTGCCATGTGTGCGTCTTCATCCCTGATCAAATCTTGTCATAGTAGCAAGTTTCATTTCTTTATTTTCATTAGGCCAACCAAATTGTTCATGGCGATCCCCTAACTCACTGACCATTACTTTATCAGTTATGGGTATGTTTAGGTGGATGTGCGAGGGTGCCACCAATATGGCCGACTTCCGGCTGCATTACCAAATTATCGGTGACGTGACCTTAGTTTTGGCCAAGCAAAGTGCACCGACCGTTAGGGGCTGAGCTTTGCCCCATTTCCAATAGTCTCGGTCGTTGAGAGGGGCATTCAGTTCCCCCTCCATCCTTTCCTCTAGGAGATGTTGCACAGGTGCAACCTCAATCCTATGTAAGTCTCTGTTAATTTGTTTCTCATTGCCATGGACATGGTTCAGCTCAACAGGTTATGCGCCCTTGGTCTTGGCGTTGTTAAGATCATGTATTGCTATACTCTGACACACAATGCCGCTCGGGCCATCTATTATCTTCGAATAAGGCACCCTCGATACAAGCTGGTTGAGGACCTCCCGAACACTGACAAGTACACCTCTGACTTTCCAAGGGTTGGAGGCAACTTTGAGTGGTCGGTCCATGATGCACGATGGGAGTTCAGAGTTTCTCATGGGAACAATCTTCTAGATTGGCCAACACTTAGTTTTTTATTCTTTGGTTTGTAATTGTGTCGTTCCTTGATTCTCATGATTGACAATGTGTTCATTTTGCAACTATAGATTTCAACAACGTTCGTGGAGGGTAGAACAATCAAGCCATGGAGAGAGCTCTTGCCATTGCTGGGAGGTCAGCACCTGAGTTTCTCGGCTAGTCTCCTAGCTACTGCAAAGTCATCCAACCTCGCGTCGATCATCCCTGCAAACGTATTCGTCGACTACGATGTGAGCACGTCCCCATCATAGACCTCTTCACACCTCTGGAGGACTCTAACTTTAAGGTTACTCCATCTATGCCACCTATCCAAACTCTTTCAACGTCGCTGTTAGACCACTAGGGTTCAGCTACCAACTCATCGATTGAGGTGTACGAGATGTCGAGGCAGCACAATGTTGTAGACTTAATAGAAGTGGCTTTTGCCCTTGAGGACGAGAGTTTGGCTCCAGACCTTCGGTTCTCTAGGCCAAGCCCAAGTCAAGGTCGGCAGATCCCACCATCGGGCACCCAGGGGTCGAAGAGTCTGTCTCCGAACCTACTACTGAGGCACTCCTTTTGAGGAAAAGGCCGAGGACCACGGCTGAGGGTTCCACCTCCTTGGCCACTAATGGCAACGGCGTGGGTACTTCTTTCCCTAAGGCAAGTGGCTCTCGAGTTCAACTGTCAGCTCCGTCGGCTCCTGCATTAGAGGTTGGCCAGCAACTGATCAATTTCATCGACCAGGCTATGGCTTCTTCCGAGTTGGCCTTTGCACTCTCGAAGGTGGTTTGCCTTCCTAAGGATATGGCTCCTAATTTCTACCGCCGTCGATGCCCAAATGCTAAAAGGCACTATCCAAATGGCTATCGTGGTAAGCTCGTGTCTCTAGAAAAATTTCCAACTTATGCTCGTTTAATATATTCTGTCTTTATGATCAGTTTTAATGTGTTGTTTCAAATGATGTAGAGGTTGCATGCTATTGCTGACCACCACGAGGCTTGGGCCAAGGAGCGTCAGGTGCTGGCCAAGCGCGGATCTGAAACTTTCATGAAGCTCAAAGCCACCAAGAAGAAGCTTCACGAAGCCATGGTCGGCCATGATCAGCCGAGGGTCGAGCTATCTCGAGAAGAGGTCGAGCATAGAAATTAAAATGATGCCCTAGCCGAGGCTCAAACTGAGATTGGTCGACTCTAAAGGCAGTAGGGGTGCCCGTTGACTCTCCACTCTTTGGCCAGACTCCTCCTCCGTTAGCTAAGCCTTCGGCCTAGCCCCCCCCCCTCCCGCCTGAGTTAAGAATAAATTTTCTGTATTTTTTATTTTTTATTTTTGTGGCCGAGCACAATATTGTTGAGCCTTTCCTTTAACTAAACTTTCTCGAGTAATACAGTTGTTATTCTTGTTGTGTTTCATTATTTTCCAAGTGATGCTCTACTTCTTGTGACCGAGCACAATGTTTCTGAGCCTTTCATATACCTAAACTTTCACGAGTAATACGGTTGTTATTTTTGTTCTATTTCATTATTTGTCAAGTACTGCTGTGCTTTTTCTTCGAGTACTCCATTCTAGGAATCGTTATAGCATTGCCAAACAATTCCGTTTGGCACTGCTTATCTTCCACTGAACAGTTCCATTCAGCACTGTTCAGTCTCCATCGAACAATTCCATTCGGCATTTTATTATTTTTCATGGAATAATTCCGCTGAGCATTGCTTATCTTCCACAAAACAATATTGTTCAGCATTTTACTATTTTTCAATGAACAATTCCGCTTGGCATTGCTTATCTTCCACCGAACAATTCCATCTAGTATTTCATTATTTTTTGTCGAGTAATTCCGCTCGGCACTTTTTAAACTCTCTTCAAACAATTTCGTTCATCATTGTTTATCTTCCCCTGAATAATTCCACTCAGCACCCCTTTAATTTCCATTGAACGTTTATGAGAGAAAGTAGAGCGTATGACCCTGACTTTAAGATAAATTGATGACTTGTTTGACAGAAGGCAGTGACTTATGTTTTATTACTTACGAATGAAAAAAATACATCTTTCTTCCTCAAATAAAAGACAAAATGAAGAAGTGAACTTAGTGATATAAAAACTTCAAGTGAACGACGTTCCATGGTCGAGGGATACTTTTCCCTTCCATGTCTTCCAGCCTGTAGGCCTCGTGCCCTGCGACAGAGGTGACTCTGTAGACCTTTTCCAATTCGCGTCGAGCTTCTCCTTATTTGAGTCTTTTGTGTTTGGCATAACCTTTCTCAAAACCAGGTCGTCGGGACCAAACTCCTTGGGATGGACCTTTCTGTTGTATGTATCGGCCATCTATTTTTTGTAGGCTGTCATCCGTATAAGTGTTGTGTCATGCCTTTCCTCTACTAGGTCCAAGTCTCATCTTGGAGCCTCCTCGTTGCCTTTGGTTGTGAAAGTGTCCATTCTCAGAGTTAGAAGGCCGACTTATAGGAGGATGATTTCTTCGATGTCGAACGCTAGCGAGTAGGGCGTTTTCCCGTAGAGCGTCGAGGTGTCATCATGTAGGACCAGAGTACATGGGGTAATTCATCCACCCATTTGCCCGTCGATTTCTCCAGTCATTTTTTGATTCCATCTAGGACAGTTTTGGTGGAGGCCTCGACTTGTGCGTTGCCCTGCGTGTAAGCTCAGGTTGAATAGTGATTTTGGATTTCTAGCTTAGCGCAAAAGCTTCTAAACAATCGACAATCGAACTACTTGTCGTTGTCTGAGATGAAGGCTTTTGGGATGCCAAACTTGGTGACTATGTTCCTCCATGCAAATTTTTTCACATTTGTATCCCTTATTTGGCTCAAGGGTTCTGCCTCGACCCACTTCGTGAAGTAGTCTATGGCCGTTATGAAGAATCTCTTATTGTTTTGGTGCTTTTGATAGCGGCTCGACTAAGTCTAGTCCCCACTGGGCAAAAGGCTAGGGGCTCGCGAGCAATGACAAGTGCCTGGCTGGAAAATGGATCATAGGGCCGAACATTTGATATTTTTTGCATTTTCTTACGTATTATTAGGCATCCTTTTGCATGTATGGCCTCCAATAACGCAGTGATATTGCTCGATGGGCTAAGGACTAACCCCCTATGTGGCTTCCTCAAATTCCTTCACAAATTTCAAAAAGTAGGTCTTTTACCGTGTTCTGGTGGACGCATAGAAGATATGGGCATGTAAAGGATCTTTTATAGAGCTAGTTGGATGGCGAGAGCTAGTATAAGGCCGTTTTATGTCGAATCTTTTGTGCCTCCTTCCTGTCATCCGAAAGCTCGTCCCTCTACAAGTAGGCGATGATCGGATCCATCCAGCTTGGACTAAGCTCCGTTGTGACTGGTTGCCTTTTATGTTGGGGTCTTTTAGGTGTTAGACTGTGATCATCATTTGCCCGCAAAGGCCAAGGAGCAGAGACCAGGCAAGCCAGAACATTGGCATGACTCATTTTTGGACAACAGAGGTGTCCACATCCACAACCTCATAACAGAGATATATCCATAGAAATCCATGCATAAACAGATATGCTATCAATCTCTAATAATACAGGTGTAACGATATGATCATACAAACAGGGAAAACTATCCCACAGGAACAACATCATGGGTATACACATAATTAATGCCAACAATTTTGACTCGGGGCTGCCTCGGCCCATTGGATCCAATGGGCTAAGGCAACCCCGAGTTAAAGGAAAAGACATTGTTTACTATTGTTGCCCAGGATGTTGTTCCTGTGGAATAGCTTTTTCCTGTTTCATTTTATGATCATATCGTACACCACTATTATTATTGTTGGACATTTTTATGTTATTGACATATGTTTATATGCGATGATTTTATTTATGGACCTTCTGTTGTCATGTCTGATATTTTATGAGTGACTCGTCGTGTTAACGAGATCACAAGAAAAGAAAGGAAAATTATAAATATTTTGAATTGCTAGATGTTTGGATGGTGTGATCATCCCGTTTATCTATGTTGTGTATTACTGTCATGAT
>JAUTBS010401603.1:0-10148 GCA_032361285.1 Aequorea victoria | reverse complement strand
CAAAGTAGGCATACAGGTTAATAACCAAATTAATTAACCAAACGGACCCTTAACCCATTTGATTTCATCCCATGTTTATTTCTTAAATTAATTTAATCATTAATTAATTTAATTTGTCATTAAACTAAGGCCCAAATAGGGCCTAGACATTTTTAGAATTTATTTCATGTGTTAAAAGAACTTTAAATGATTTAAATTGTTTTTAATTCACTTCTAAACAAGGCCTAAGTTCTTTAGGATTATTTCCATGTGTTAAATTGATCATAATTTGATTTAAAGTATTTTAAACAAGTATCCAAACGGAGTCTAAAATCTTTTAATTAATTTAAATTATTTTTTTATTTTTACCGACAGTGACTCGACCCAAAGAGGGTGTGAGTCGACTCACACAGAGGAAATGCAAGGCTAGGTCGACTCACAAAGGCTGTAGGTCGGCCCAAAGGGTTCTGTTCAAGGGAAACAAGGGTTGTGGGTCGACTCATGGCCACTGTGAGTCGATCCAAGGGTCTCAGGTGTCACGGGCCAAGGCGGCCAAGGGGTCGAGGTCACAGTGGGTCGACACAAGGGGAGTCTGTGTCGACTCACAAGGTGCACAGAGGCATGGTTGGGTCGACTCGTGAATCTGGTGAGTCGACCCAAGGGGTGGGGCAAGGCGCTGGGTCGATGCCAAGGGTGGATGGTGTCGACCCAGGGCACCAGAGGGGTCTGTGAGTCAACACCCAAAGGTCGTGGGTCGACTCACAGGGCATGGACAGGGCAAGGGTCGACTCAATCATTCCATGAGTCGACCCAAGGGCCTAGGGATCTCAGCATGGGCTCAGGTGTCGACCCAAGGGACTGTTGAGTCGACAAACAGGGCAAGGCATCCTTCATGGGTCGACTCATGAGGGCCATGAGTCGACACCCACGTGCGGGGGTCACCCCCCACGCTTCATGAGTCGACTCAGCAGAGGAATGAGTTGACTCATCCGGTCGAGGCAGCCATGGGAGGCTGTTCTAACCTGGATTTTTCTTAGTTTTTGCATTCTTTTCTTCATTTTAATTAAATTTAATGATGAATTAACATGTTTTGGGAGAAAATAGACATATCTTATTAGATGTATATTCTTTGATTATGTCCCAAATACAAAAATAATTTTAACTGTTATTCAATCTATATATTTACATAAACTGTTATATGTATATGTGTATCTTAATCATATGGTTTTGCATGCTTTAGTGGATTAAAACCAAACTATGAAGATCCTATATGATATATATTTATACAGTGTTATATATATATATACAAACTATAACAGAGGAGTTAAAACTCACCCGAAATCACCAATGGTGAAGAAGACGACTGATGATGATGGTGATGGTCTTTGTGATCAATGCCAACAACCGGTGGCGGTGCAGTGGTGGTGTTGCCCATGCAGTGATGGAGTTAAAACTCACCCGAAATCACCAATGGTGAAGAAGACGACTGATGATGATGATGGTGAGGGTCTCTGTGATCAATGCCAACAACCGGTGGTGGTGCAGTGGTGGTGTTGGCCGTGCAGTGATGGAGGACGAGGATGGCAGTGGTTGGGTTGGCAGTGGCTGTGCACAGAGAGTTTCAAGAGAGAGATATACAAATTGTAAAGAGAGGAGACTGAGAGAGATGAGAATTCTGAGAGGGAGAGACTCCCTTTTATAAGGAGAGGGGAGCAGATCTGATGGGATAGGATCTCACAAATATCTCCAGTAGATTGCAACAACCCTCCACCCAAACCTCTTAAGATTCAATCTTCTAAAAATTCAATTTGCAGCCATCAGGTTTCCTCTTTTTTTTTGGGTTTCCCTTTTGGTTTTATTTTATCCTTCCAACACTAACACCTATCCTTTTGGGGAAGTAATATTGGCTTCCCTTATTTGATAATTTCAAATTCCTTTTCCTTTTTCCTTTTTTCTTTATTTTCTTTAATTCATTGAATTAATATAAGTTAATTTAATTTAAGGTTTAATTTGTTTTCAATTTTAATAACCGAAATCTACATAAGCTAACTATGTTTTTATTTAAACTGGTTTATTTGTGAATTTATTTAGTTTATATTTTTACTTAATTCATTTATGATTTTCTATTATTATTTGTTTTAAAAATTTTACCAATTTAATTAAAACCTTTCTCATAAATTATTTTAATTGAATAATTTATTAAAATTTTCTCGGATTTTACAGTGCGAGCACTGCTCGGCTTATCCTTCGAAACTTATCTATCTGCAGCAAGAAACAAAAGAAAGGGTGCGAGCAAACGCCCGACTTATCCACCGAGACTCTGAATCTCTACGATAAGAAAAAAAAATGAGGAAGGGAAGCAAAGCCCGACCTATCCGTGGAAAAAAAAATGAGGGTGCGAGCACTGCTCGGCTTATCCTTCAAGACTTATCTATCTGCAGCAAGAAACAAAAGAAAGGGTGCGAGCAAACGCCCGACTTATCCACCAAGACTCTGAATCTCTACGATAAGAAAAAAAAATGAGGAAGGGAAGCAAAGCCCGACCTATCAATGGAGATGGCAAGATCTCAGAAGGACAAAGGAGGTTAGTGCGGAAGAAGCCCGACTTATCCGTCGAGATCTGGGATCTCGAGCGGTAAAAGGTGCGAGCATAGCTCATCTTATCCGTCGAGACTCTGAATCTCTATGGTAAGAAAAAAAGGGGGAGGGGAAAAGAAGCCCAACCTATCCATGGAGACGGCTAGATCTCAGACAAACAAATGAGGTCGATGATAAACCCAGCTTGTCCGTGGAGATGTTGGATCTCAGACGATAAACGGGGGAGGGGTGTAAGAGAAGCCTGGCTTATCTATTAAGATTTAGCATCTCATGATGGCAAGGGGTGCGGAAAAAACCTGGCTTACCCAATGAGATTTTCATCTCGTGATGGCGAAGGGTGCAAGAGAAGCTCCGCATATCCGTTGAGATGTTTGATCTCAGATGGCAAAGTGTGTGGGAAAAACCCAGCTTACCCAGGGATTTGGAGAATCTCCAATGATGGAGGAAAAAAAGGGGGTGTGGAAAAAACCCAGATTATCCGATGAGATGCTTGATCTCAAACGAAAAACAGGTGCGGGAAAAAAACCCACCTTATCCGATGAGACTTTCAAGTCAAACGGCAAGAGATATGAGCACAACTCGGCTTACACTGAGATTCGAGATCTCGCGATGGCGGAAAAGAGAGGGTGCGAGAAAAACCCAAGTTATTCGATGAGACTTTCATCCCATACGATAAGGGATGCGAGCATAGCTCGGCTTACACTGAGATTTAAGATCTCGTGATGGTAGAAAAAGAGGGTGCAGGAAAAACCTGGCTTATCTGATGAGACTTTCATCTCATACGGCTAAGAATGCGAGAACAGCTTGGCTTACATTGAGATTCAAGATCTCACGATGGCAGAAAAAAGAAGGTGCGGGAAAAACCCAGCTTATCCGATGAGACTTTCATCTCATACGGCGAGGCTCAAAGAAAAGACAAAGGTTAGGCAATGGCCTAATGGCGTAAAAAATTTGAGACGACCACGAAAGTCTCGGGAAAGAGAAAAAGGCTCGGGTGATAAAATCTGACTCAAAACAAACGAAAGAAGCTAGGCAACGGTCTAACGACGTCAAAAACACGGGACAACCACGGAGGGTCTCAGGAAAGAGAAAGAGAGAATCAGGTGATCAAACCCAGCTCAAAAAAACAACGAAGGTTTGGCAGCGGCCTAACGGTGTCAAAAACACGGGACAACCACAGAGGGTCCCAGAAAAGAAAAAAGAGAAGCTCCGGTGATGAAACCTGGCTCAAAAGAAAGAAAATAGCTACTCTAATCAATTAAAATAATACATGAAAGAAAAACACATAACCTAAAAGGGTGTTTATCCTAAAGGAAATGTTCTAAGCTGAATAAATCCAAATGATAAGGCCGGGTAGTCAAGTAACCGAGGTACCTTTTGAATAGAGTCAAAAATGTACCTCCCCGACCACGTAGTACCTAGCCAGGTCAAACAGTACACAATAACCCTTTTTCCGTATTCAAATGGGTATACGGCTAGAAGGCTTGCTTGCTTGCTTCCCCCACATAGCTCTGAGACAGTAAACCACCGAAGTGAAGGGTAGGCAAACCTTTGGCTTACTTTATTTTCTCATTTCTTCTGTTATTTTGGAAAAGTAACCAATGAAAAAGGGAAGAGAGGAGATGGAGAATAATGCATGTAATGCTAATACTAATGATAAATTTAAGACAGGAAAAGTTAACATTTTTCAAGTTTAGCTTACTTTCTTAAAGATCTCGAGCTGAGTCGCCACTGTGAGGAATCCTCTCGAAAAAAACTTGCCGCCCTCTCCTCTTCTTTTTTAAACACGCTCTCGGTTTTAGGATAAAAGAAAAAGTAGGGTTTTATGTTTTGAAAAAAGAGCCCTTCAAATGCATCCGTGTTAAAGGCCGCATAATTGAAGTCGCCACATGATTTTTAATAGAAAACCAAGAAAATAAAACTTTCAAGGAACTAGTCCATCCTTACCAGAGGTAATGGTTTGGGAGCTAGGGTACGAAAGGGGAAAGTGTTAGGTACCCATCTCGCCTGATCCGAAAACCGACCTCTACTTAACAGGCTTTTCTAAGTTTATTGAAATTTTTCTTTTTGCCCAAGTTAGGTTTGCTACCTAACATGGTGAATTTTTTATTTTTTTCTGGTCACTAGATAAGCGTTTTCACGCTTTTTTATATTTATTAAATTTTTTTTTTTGGTCCAACTTAGGTTGCGTCTCAACGCTTTGTAAGAGGGATTTTTCTATTTTTAGGCCACTAGATAAGTGCTTTCACACTTTTCTAGGTTTATTGAATTTTTTTCTTTTTGCCCAAGTTAGGTTTGCTACCCAACATGGTGAATTTTTTGCTTTTCTGGTCACTAGATAAGCATTTTCACACTTTTTTAGGTTTATTAAAACTTTTCTTTTGGTCCAACTTAGATTGCGTCTCAATGCTTCATAAGAGGAAATATTCAATTTTTAGGCTACTAGATAAGCGCTTTCACATTTTTTCTACGTTTATTGAACTTTTTGTTTTTGGTCCAAGTTAGGTCGCGTCTCGACCCTTCCTAAGAGAGAATATTTTATTTTCAAGTTACTAGATAAGCGCATTCACACTATTCTAGATTTATTGAAATTTTGTTTTTTGCCTAAGTTAGCTTTTCTACCTAACATGGTGATTTTTTTATTTTTTTGGTCACTAGATAAGTGTTTTTACGCTTTTCTACGTCTATTAACACTTTCCTTTTTGTTCAACTTAGGTTGTGTCTCAATGCTTCATAAAAGAAAATTTTCTATTTTTGGGCCACTAGATAAGCGCTTTCACACTTTTTTAGGTTGATTGAATTTTTTCTTTTTTGCCCAAGTTAGGTTGGCTACCTAACATGGTGAATTTTTTATTTTTCTGGTCACTAGATAAGTATTTTCATATTTTTTTAAGTTTCTTAAAACTTTTCTTTTGGTCCAACTTAGGTTGCGTCTGAACGCTTTTTAACAGGGAATTTTCTATTTTTAGGCCACTAGATAAGCGCTTTCACGTTTTTCTAAATTTATTGAATTCTTGTTGTTTGCCCAAGTTAGATTTGCTAGTTAACATGGTGAAATTTCTATTTTTCTGGTCACTAGATAAGCATTTTTGCGCTTTTTTAGGTTTATTGAAACTTTTTTTTGGTCTAACTTAGGTTGCATCTCAACGTTTCTAAGAGAGAATTTTCTGTTTTCAGGTTACTAGATAAGCGCTTTCACATTTTTCTAGGTTTATAGACTTTTACTTTTTACCCAAGTTAGGTTTTGCTACCTAACATGTTGGATTTTTTATATGTCTGGTCACTAGATAAGCATTTTTACGCTTTTCAAAGTTTATTAAAACATTCCTTTTGGTCCACTTAGGTTGCGTCTCAACGCTTCATAGGGGAGAATTTTCTATTTTTAGGCCACTAGATAAGCGTTTTCACGCTTTTTTAGATTTATTAAATTTTTGTTTTTTGCCAAAGTTAGGTTTGTTACCTAACATCGTGAATTTTCTGTTTTTCTGGCCATTAGATAAATGTTTTCAGGCTTTTCTAGGTTTATTAAAACATTCCTTTTGGTCCAACTTAGGTTGTCTCTCAATGCTTTCTAATAGAAAATTTTCTATTTTTAGGCCACTAGATATGCGTTTTTACGTTTTTTTAGATTTATTGAATTTTATCTTTTTGCCCATGTTATGTTTGCTACTGACATAGTGAATTTTTTGTTTTTCTGGTAACTAGATAAGCATTTTCACGCTTTTGTACGTTTATTAAAACTTTTTTTTGGTCTAACTTAGGTTGCGTCTCAACGCTTCCTAAGAGAGAATTTTCTATTTTTAGGCCACTAGATAAGAGCTTTCACGCTTTTCTATGTTTATTGATTTTTTTTTTCCCAAGTTAGGTTTGCTACCTAACATGGTGAATTTTGTTTTTTTTTTCTTGGTCATTCGATAAGCATTTTCACACTTTTCCAGGTTTATTAAAACTTTTTTTTGTTCCAACTTAGGTTGCGTCTCAATGCTTCTTAAGAGAGAATTTTTTTATTTTAGGCCACTAGATAAGCGCTTTCATGCTTTTCTAGATTTATTGAATTTTTACTTTTTACCCAAGTTATGTTTGCTACCTAACATGGTGAATTTTCAATTTTTTTTCTCGTCACTAGATAATCGTTTTTGCGCTTTTCTAAGTTTATTGAAATTTTGTTTTTGGTCCGACTTAGGTTGCGCCTCAACGTTTCTATGACGGAATTTTCTATTTTCGGGTTACTAGATAAGTGCTTTCACGTTTTTCTAGGTTTATTGATTTTTTTTTGCCCAAGTTATGTTTGCTACCTAATATGGTGAAGTTTTTATTTTTTTAGTCACTAGATAAGCGTTTTCACGCTTTTCTAATTTTATTAAAATCTTCCTTTTGGTCCAACTTAGGTTGCGTTTCAACGCTTATTAAGAGGGATTTTTTTATTTTTAGGCCACTAGATAAGCGCTTTCACGCTTTTCTAGATTTATTGAATTTTTCCTTTTTGCCCAAGTTAGGTTTGCTACCTAACATTGTGAATTTTCTATTTTTCTGGTCACTAGATAAGTATTTTCACGCTTTTCTAAGTTTATTAAAACTTTTCTTTTGGTCCAACTTAGGTTGCGACTCAACCGTTCCTGAGAAGAAATTTTCTATTTTTATGCCACTAGATAAACTATTTCACGCTTTTCTAGGTTTGTTGTATTTTTTTGTACGAATCTTGCTTATTTATGTACATGGATTGCACTTTATTTACATGGATCACATATCTACAAGGTTGCTTATTTACAAGAATTCTATTTACAGGGATGCTTTGGATAGGATGCTATGTACATGGTGCAATTTACAAGAATTATTTATAGGGTATGCTACAAGTTATGTACATGCACGGTTCACAGGGTGCTATTTACAGGAATGGTTCGCAAGAATTATTTACACGGTGCTATGTACTGGATTGCTCTTTTTTTCTTTTTCTTTTTCTCTGTATATAGGTGGTTCTTTATTTATGTACACGGGTCACTCATTTCATGAGTCGATTAGTGTAGTAATGTGGGCAACAAACTAGATAAAAATGATACTTTTTTTTTGAAACACACATTTGTATTTATTTATTTATTATATGCACATAATTTTTGAAAACATAAAGTAAACTCGATTCAACTTTAGGTTGTTATGTCTTTAAAAAGGTGGATTCAAAAAAACTCTTTCGGGTTGTATTCCGTTACGAGCTTGAACAAGCGATCTGTGCCATTTTTCAATGTGTTAGGAACTATCACAATAAGATCAAGTGTTGAAAAATTTTCCTTTAAAATCTTATTATTTATTCATTTTACCCATCAAGGCTCACCTAGATCCTTCGATTGCCACAAGAACAGAAAAAGTTCCTCTGTTGGTTGATATACACATCATGTCCCTAGAATCTCGTTTTTATCAATGTCCATATCTTCATGTAAAAATCTCATATTTTGGAGTCGGGAGCTTCCCATAACTTCACGAATCTTTATACTTTCATCAGAAGGTATATAAGGACTGGTAATTTCCAGCCACTCATTCCTCTTTATGCTCCCATCAAAAATGCGCATAAGAATTGGTGGCTTCGCGCTCATTGTTCCATGTGATTTCACGGTTCGAACAATACTGCATACGATTCATACCGCTAGTTCTTCACTAGTTCTTGCTATCTTGACGCAAATGTATAGCTCTAGCTTTCAATCGTAGCGGGTTTTTGAATCTGCTCTTCTTATGTTTATGATTCTTATTACTGACCCATGTTTCTCAATCTGAAAGAATTTTCTTTAGGACCGTAATGAAGGCTATGGTTAGGGTTTAAGAAATGAAGGGAAAATGACCCAGACATCAACGCATTGCTAGGGCTTTTAAAAGTTTGCAGTCATCTTTCATATTTCGTTCGTCCTTAGTTTCAACCTTGTTTGGTTGAAAATTTTTCCTCTTCTTACTGCCACCCATTTTTCGTATTTTCTTATTATTTTTCTTTTCTTCATCTTCTTGCCCTCTTTTGTTTTTTTTTGTTTCACGTCTCTTTTATTTTTCTTCTTCCATTCTTTTCTCCTTCTTTCCATTCTTCCCAGTGTGGGGATGACTGGCTAACAAGGTTTTGAAAGAAAACGTTGTTAGCTCAAATGGGGTTGGCAAGCGATACTTGTAAAATATATAGAGAGTAGAAATGATGGCCTTTCTTCACTTTGAATTGTATGACTAAGTTATAATTATCCAAACATATGATGAAACACACTATCGTGCTCGCTTTGACTGAACTTATTTTCACCATTGACAAGCCTTGTGAGCGAAAATGACGCTATAATTTGTTGAGTCTTTTTATTTTATTTTATTTTAATTCTAACTTTTCCCTAGACCGCCCTTTCAGGTTTTCAGCTACCGAGCTTTTTTTTACTTTAACTTTTGCCTAGACCGCCTTTTTGGGTTTTTAGCCTACCGAGCTTCTTCTTTTTTTATTTTTTTACTCAAAAATCATGCGTCCAACGAACTCACGACATTTGATAGTATGATTTCCTTCTTCCTCTAATAATTGATGGCATGATTCCAAACTCGAGACTGATCTTCATGGGAGAGGCTTTTACATGTTTTCGTGAGCATGTCTAATAATTATTGGTGTTTCTCAAAAAGGTCTCATGGAATTGACTTTTGATCTCTTAGGGATCCCCTTCAATACATGATTTATTATTCTAGTTCCTTTCATTGTGAATTGAACACATCTCTCTGTGAGAAGAGGAAGGTTTGGCAGAGTGCCAGTAAGGACCTCAAATGTTTAGGTTGCTAGATATCCTTTAAGGGAATCAGGCCTTATCATCGTTCAAGAAGAAAGGTTCTCACAATATTTTCACTCTTCTCTTCTTTTTCAATGAAGGTGGAAAGAAATGTGCACTCTTCAACTCTGCAAAGCCCAGAAAGAATCTCCCGAACCCAACATTTCTAACACTTAATACATACAACAGGATATAATAAAAAGAAACATGACATGCGAATGCTATAAACTCTGATTCACGACTAGGACTCCTTTATGCCGAAAGAATCCGACAAGACATAACAACCCAAAACTTGAACACTTGAACTTGTAACAATTTAGGCCCCCGACAGTTGAATACAGTCCGCCATAGCAGCACCATGACTCACAATGGATTATATACCCACCAGTTCATGAAAGCCCCGGATAGAACCGATGTGAAAGACCCACCTTGCCACAACATGAGTCGTAGCTGAGTGACCTATTCAACTAGCTCATGAATGCCCAAGGACGGAGGGGTAAAACCAGGTGAATCACCCCATTACCACCGACCCAATGAGTCCCTGACTACGTCCGCGTTAAATTCATAAGTTTGACGCGGTGCACCAATAAACTCTATACCCATCAAATGGTTATAACATGGAAGGAAAATCACCCTCTCCATCACAAGATAACAACCTAAGCCACATCCATGTGAGCTTGTCAACAACAACACAATATTTAACAAGAATCAATCCTAGCCAAGCTAGACACAAGGTGAACAACCCCACCCAAGACTCAGTCCATGCATGCGAGATGTTCATAACATAAGTTGAGATCATATAACATT
>JAUTBS010401592.1:0-10149 GCA_032361285.1 Aequorea victoria | reverse complement strand
TAATTTATTGCACTGAAATATGTCATGGTCCCTATATTATGTTGTAATTATGGCTTTCCATGACCGTTCTCAATATGTTAGTCAAGTATATAATTAGTCTTCTCCAGCTATAGATCCTACTCTTTTTTAGCCCAAAGTGCCCTCAACATTGGAGGAAGGAAATTGTCATTCAATGGTGGTGTTGTCTTGGGCCATTTGAGCGCATTTTTCTTCTTCTGCACCTTGTTCTTTTATTTCATTAGATTCAAAGGTTTCTCTGATGTCAAAGAAAGCCAATATTGTTAGATGGTGGTGGTTGAATGTTCTATCGCATCAGAATTGTCCTTGATACCTTGTTGCATACCTGGTGTGTCCAATCTGCCTTCAATAGTTCATCTTTGAGGGTGAAGAAGATATATTAAAAATGCATTAACTGTATTTAAAATCGTAAATTGTGGGGTTGTTTAGTAGATTTGGTGGTTTGCTTGTGTATTGTGTTCATGGATAGCGTCCAAGATGACTTTTTATTTTCTCTCTTTTTACTTAGCTGATGCCATGGTTTTTATTGCACTTGCTTTTTCCAATTTCATTCTTTAGCTAAGCAAATCTGAACATGCACAAGAGTTTTTTTTGATCCAACACAATCAAACCATATTATTCCAAGTTATTAAGTTGGAAATTAAATATGCAAGATTAGCACGATCAACCCATAGTTGTTAGTCGCCCGCCTAAGCTCAAGGCGTAGATAGGCGCAATTCATATGCCTCAAGTACTACAATGAGGCGAGGCGAGTACAATGAGGCGAGGCGAGTTTAATGAAGCGTCGCCTAAGCGCTTCGAGAAGTGGCTTAAGGCGCACTCCTCTTGCGCCTCATTTATGCTTTTCTAATCTTGGTGGATGCAATCAGTACCGTTTGATATATAAGATGTGTTCATCGTCAAAAGTAGAGGCACAACCAATCAAAACTTAAAACAAAGTATATATTATTACTGAAGAAGTACTAAGAAAGCAACTCTTAGTAGAGAAAGCAGCTCCTCCACTCTCATGGCCTTATCTACTGACGACGAAGAGCCCTCCTTTATCGCCAATTAGAGAAGTTTGATGCAAATTTGGCACGCGATACTGTTTGATTCTGAATTTTAAGTTAGTTTTCTGCAAATCATGATTCATGAACTCTCTTATTTGCCCCCTTGCTAGTGCTCCTCTCTCCCTTCTTCCTCTCTCTTTCCCCGTTTCATTGTTTTTTTCTCCCTTTGAATTGAATTAAGACATGATTCGCATATACCATAGTTATTAAAGGCGATAGGCGCACCGAGGCACCAAAGGTCTCTTGAGGCCTAGGTGCAAGGAGCGGGCTTCATTCGAGCGATGCGCACATCATTAAAAAAATATCAAGAATTATACAGACAAGTATTAAATGGTAAAACTTATCAAAATACAGATATTCAAATTCAAACAAAATGAAAGATAAATTAAATTCACAAATAATTCAATTTTAGTATGCATAGATATAGAGAATATAATTTTTACAAAACCAGATTACCAGACCATCCACAAACTATAAACAATGAAAAAATTAGAGGGAACAAAGAACTAAAAAACAAGAACCATGTTAACAGGCCATGTACAAACAGTAACAAATAACTGTAGATGAAAAACAAAGAGACATGAAAAAAAGGAGAGAAATAAAATAATTTTTATACAACCAAGCCATGTACAACTACAAACTACTGACAATGGAAAAAAATAATGAAACAAAAAAAGACAGAGACCATAGAGAGAAGGGAAAAAAACGAAGTGAAGAAAAAATCAAGCCTCTGAAATGAAGAAAAACTAAAGAAGACAGATAAAAAAACAGTGAAGAGATGAAGTCTACAATAAAAAATGAAGAAAGAGGGGAAGTCGACCGACCTAGAGAGAGATTGAGAGAGATGAAGTCGACAAAGAAGGAAGAAGAAGCAAAATAGAACGAAAAAGAGAGGAGAGGCTTATAGCGGCTTACCTAGGCAGCCAATGACTTCGGCGATGACTTCGACGATGATTTCGACGACTTCACACTGGTAAGTCGATGCTCTTCTTCACGCTAGTAAGAGTTAGGGCTTCATTTTGAAAGAATCGCGCTTCTGACGAGCCTTGTGCCTCACGCTTTAAGCGCGCCTTGATCGCGCCTTAGTCAAATTGCCTCGCCTTGGACCACTCCAGGCGCGCTACCCTCGCCTTGCACCTTTAACAAGTATGTAATATCCTTTGTTAGCAAATTTGGATTTTAGGCTTGAAAGTTAGTGTTATACTTAAAAAGATCCTTTCTTTAGTAAAAGCATTGCCTTTGTCATGGTGAGGGTTGTTGAGTAAATAAATATGAAACAACAACTGAAAGGGAGAATATGATTGTATGTTAACTATCAATTGTACGTGTGGATCAGTTATATGGAAATTGAAGAATATAATATATCTATCAATTAGGTTCACTTTATAAGAGAGATACCTCTTGTATTTATACGAATCATCAAGCATTACAAAGGAAGGAAAAATATTGAGGAAAGAACTAGAAATAAGGAAAGTTAAATAAGAAAATAAATCATAGAAGATTTTATTTATAACACTCCTGATCAAGCTGGTGCGAAGATATCAATTAAACCCAACTTGACAGTTGATGACTGTAGCAAAGATGGTTTCACTGACTTAGTGAACATATCTGCAACCAGAACAACTGCTTTCTAGTAACTGCTATCGAACACTTACGGCAACACCATACCAAACCAAAAAAGAGGACTGAAACCACGACCACCAAGAAAATTGCTACTGGAAACAAATGGAAGCACCAAACCGGAATCACGACTATCAAGAATACTGCTACCAAAAACAAACGGTAGCGAATCAGAATCATGGCCACCAAGAATACTGTTACCAAAAACAAACGGCAGCAACAAGACGAAATAATGGCTATCAAGAATACTGCTACCGAAAATAAACGGCAACACAAAGTCGAAATCACGGCCACCAAGAATACTGCTATCGAAAATAAACTGCAGCACTAAGCCGGATCCACGGCTATCAATAATACTACTATCGAAAACAAATGGCAGCACCAAACCGAAATCACGGCTATCAAGAATACTGCTACCATAGACAAACGGTAGAACCAATATAATGATAAAAACACATGAAGAGATTTACCACATCTGCGAGGCCAAACACGCCTCAAGGGAATATCTCATAACCAAAAAAAGAGAAATAGATCTGAGCAAAAGGAACGTAACTTTAACTCACCATTACAAACCACTATAATCTCCCTGTCGATCTATCAGAAGAAGAAAAAACACGAGTGCAACACAACCAGATCGAAAAAAACAGAGAAACGATCAGAAAATTTGCCGAAAAGGCGATGAAATAGATGGAAACTCGGGTTGAACGAAAATCACCATATCCACCAAAATGACCAAAAACTAAATCACGAACACCATCGCTGGAGGTCTTGAAGGGCTGGGCGAGCCATCACTAGAGGTGGGTGACAAACAGGAAACCAAACTCAGATCGCACGAGCTAGGTCGCAATGGCTTGACGACGCGCCCTGGGGTAGCGATGGTGGGGAGATGGTTGGGCGACGCACCCTTGGTGGTCGCGAGCCTGGGAAACCAACTCCTACGGTTTGCAGAGGTTGCGAAGAACCAAACAAAGCACAATAAGAGGCACCGGTTGGCGCAATGGATGATCGAAGGTTAGTTTTGATACCATGAATAATACAATATTTATATCAATTAGGTTCACTTTATAAGAGAGAGATAACTCTTGTATTTATACTAATCATCAAAGATTACAAAGGAAGAAAAAAGGTTAAGGAAAGAACAAGAAAGGAAAGAACAAAAAATAAGGAAAAATAAAATAAAGAAATAAAACATAGAAAATTTTATTTCCAACGGGAATCTATATGGGTATAAGGGTAGATGGACCAGAGATGACTTGATTAAATAGGGGGGGTCACACAATGACAGATTCGGTGCAAAATCTTTTTATGGGAGCTTGGCGAGATGCAAGAGGTCAGTGCTTTTTCATCTCGTGGTAATATATTTGGAAGCCATGAGCACCGCCAAAGGCAGCCTTCTTTGTGTGGATGGTAACTCATGACAAGATTTTTATTATCGATAACTTGATCAAAAGATCCTTACTATCGGTAATTGGTGCTACATTTGTAAGGAGGATTGGGATTCCATTTACCACCTGTATTTTCCCCGCAAGGTGGTCAGAGAGTTATGGGGTCTGATACTGGTTTTATTCGGAGATAGTTGATTCTTTGTGAAGGAGGTGGGAGGCTGGGAGCAATCTTACTTGGTGGTGGGGTAGGGAAGTCATGAGGGATACAAGGAAGGCTTGACTTCTTGCTTCGTTGTACTTGATGTGGATCTTGCAGAGGGAATGTAATAAAGATCTTTTTAAGGTATAGGTTGCCTGTGTGTAGATTGAAAGGAGTTTTCTTGGCCAATTTGTATAGTTGGTTGTAGATAGACCTAAGTTATATGTGGGTGGCTTTATTAATTTTGTATATTTCTTAGCCTTGTGAGGATCCTTCCGGTATAGGCCTTTTGTCTTTTGTGAGTGGGGAGATGTTTGGCTCGTCCCCTTTTCTATAAGGCTGACATTTCTTTAATGCCTTCTTATAAAATTTACTTATATATAAAAAAAGATACCTCTCATCCCATCCTCACTTGAGGGCCATGCTCTTGAACCGATATTAGACAAAGAGAGGTCTTCATAAGAAGATAAATTTAGACTTTGACCAAGAGATGTGGTGTTTTGTTTTGTACCATGAGCTTATCTACCTACTCATTGTAGAGGTCGAAAAATTTGAGAATTGTGGCTTTGCTGGCTGTTGACATCCTCCCATACCCACCATCCTCAAAAGGATATTTTTGTCAACTAAGCTCATCTTCATGCTTTATATGATGAGAACCCACCATCTCCTCTCGTCAAAAAAAAAAAAAATCTTGACACATTTTGCTGTATATTTTCAATCAACTATAGGCATGATTGATTTGCCTTTTTACCATACTTATTAAAAGAAAAAGAGGATATACATTTTATCATATGTGTCCCCTGGTTTGCTTCATCACATGTTATGTTGCACCTTGCTTTCAGGCTGCAGGAAACGTTTGCATACTGGTGTTCCTTGAGCCTTTAATCTTCATTAGCTATGGAGTTACTCAGAAGGCGGTCTCAAATGTATACATGTTGAATAATCTTGGACCCGGATGATGATATGGCACATCACCATCCGAATCGTTTGCATTAACCTTAGTATTCAAAAAAGACACCCTTTTATTTTTGAGGTTTAGATTGTGGTTCATGTAAACCATCCTTGCGAGTTTGAAGATTTATTGATCCATTTCTAGCATAAACAACCCGAACCACGACCTCTAGCCTTCCGGCAAATTATTCGATACTAAGATTATCAAGATTTTCGACATCTTCTATCATAATAACTTTTGGTGGAAATCTTTCAAGCTATGATCTTAAGATCTTCACAACTTTGTTTTTGGGAATTTTCTCACGAATGTTATAGCAAGCATTAACCATGCTACTCATTTTTCCATATATTTCATCAAGAAACTCATTTTCTTGCATAATCAAGGTTTCAAGACTTTTCTGAGTCTAATTTTTTTTGCTCTATTGACTTTCTCAGTCCTTTCAGGGGTAACAAACATAATACTCCAAGCATCTTAGTGGTGTCACAATCACAAATAGAGTAGTCTAAACTGATCGGGAGTAACATTGTTAAAGATTGCATTTCATGCTTTGCTATTTCACCTCACATCCTTAAAATCTGATTTATCTCAAATCTTAACAAGTTTACGTTGTAGAGTACCCCTATATTGGTGAAAGATTGAAAATAAGTATTATATATATAGAAACATATGAGCTATTACTAATAATTTGGGTTAAAGCTTTTAGGTCGTGTTGTTAGGTTTTTTATTCAAGTTATTCGGTTAGTAGTCCACTTTGCTCATTACAAATGGTATTAGAGTCACGGTTGTCAGAATTCCGATCTGGATTCTATGATCTTACGATCTATTTTGACACAATCAATTCAGATCGTGTAGAGAATCCCTTGGAGGTAGAATCACGACTTTGGTGGTTGGATCTTAGTGAATCGTGGAATCTCGATCCGGATTCCGATCCTACTGATCCAATTTTAAACATTGTTTTAGTGCCTAAAATTTGTTATTTTTATGGTTGTGGATTAAATGTCTATTACAGTAGGTCCAAACTAAACAAAAAATATTAATATAGGTTATATTCGATTGTTTTTTTGTTTCTCATTTATTTTCTACATTAACCAGGTAGCACAAGATCTATTTATTTTTTCTATACTTTATTAGCATATGTTGATTTATTTCTTCTATTCTCTTCTTTTTTATTTCTTAAATTAATTATTTATTTAATTTTTCTTTTCTTTTTCTCATTTGTCTAATTACAACCATTTATTGATCTATAAAAGCACTTATTCAACTCCCTTTTTTTGTTCTCTTTATATGTATAATTTATGCAACACACATAGCTGTTCTCTTCTCCTCTTCTTTTCCTTTTAAGTGTTTTTGCTATTGCAAATTGCTACTTCAATTTCTTTCTCTTTTTCTTTATTTCAATTTTCATTGCCACTCTATTTATAAATTCAACTATCTTCAAACCTGTTTGGCTTTTCTTTATTGTACCACTATTATATAGTGTAAAATGTTTCATCTCTCTATCATAAAACCCTTCTTCTCTACTTCAGTTTTTTTTTTCTTTTTTATTATTTTCCTTCATGTAATGCAAAAATTCTAATTCTCAACTTTATAATATTACTTGGTTTATTATATTATTCATAATTTATTGAATCTTCTTTGTGTCTATTTCTAAGAAATTTTATCTGTATAAAAATTATTATAAATGTATTTTTATTTTTCAGTAGAATCTTACGATTCTTGATCCGATCTGTATATCCCTTCAACGACCCTGCCTAGGATCCCGATTTTGACAATCTTGATTAGAGCATAATTGTGGTCCGTTGTCAAGTGGGTCATGCCCACTAAGAAATGTTCCTGAACTGTATGGAGGCACAACGGGAATGTTGTGGCCAATTGGGGGAGATTGTAACATCCCACATCGGGTAGAGAATGTGGTGATGTGTATGATAAATACAAACGCGTACGCGGTACATGTTAACTTCCTACCGTGGTTTTTGGAGCGCGTTGTAAAGCTCCAATTGAGGTTGTGATGAACATCTCGGGCATGGGTGATCACAGGTGGTATCAGAGCTGATCCTGATCTCGTGGAGGGCTCTGTGGTAGGGTGGTTAGAAGAGCAGAGGCTTTGGATAGAGGTAGAGATCATGGGTTAGTATACCCTGTTAATGAGCTGTTTTGTGTGTTCTGTGTCCGTTAATGGGTTGCTATCTACAATGCCAACCAATAGAAGAATTTGGACAACGCAACGAGTAAGTTAGGTATTTAAGTGGGGGATATTGTGGTACCATAATCCCACATCGTTGGGAGATGGGAAATAATTATGATATGTATAAAAACATATTGGCTATTACTAATAAAGTGGGGTTAAGATTTTGGGTTGTGTTAGACCTTTTATTCAAGTTATTGAGTTAGTAGATCAATTGGGTCGTTACATAGGGGTAGACCCTCCATAAATGATAATAACTGGTTCGGTTTACACATTAATTGTAGAGAGCTATATCCTTTCATTAATAGATTTAAAAAATGCTTTCATCCTTGCTTTTTAATATTGAAAATTATTGCAATCAACAAGCGGAGGAATTGGGGTCTAACAATGGAAGAGCCTTGGGCAATTCCAGTTTAACAAATCAATTAAGGATCATGCTCTTGAAAATATTTTCAAAACACAGTTGAGCAACCAGTCTGAAATTGATTGGAAAACCCCTTCTTCCAAAAAATTGATTAGCTACTATGGAATATGTCAAGATCTAAACAATTACGCCACAAAAGGTACACAAGCAATTTTTAACATGGAAATCTCCAAAGGGGTAAAAACCAGGGGACCTATTCTAGAAATTCAAGCAATATAATCAAATGGTGGTTACAAGAAGTTTTTACAACCCTATTGTGTATCCACACCCATGGACATATGAAAATCATACTGAGTGGGTTCACCACATCCTTTGAGCTTGAACTAAGCCTATCCAGATCCATGAACCTACAATCCCCTCTGGAATCGATCAAAGGTGTTGTCAAATGCCTTTGAAACTGTCAAAGGACTTGGAATATAATGGAGAACTGAACACCAATCTTGAGATGAAGTCTTCTAGCTCAAAGATCCATAAATCTTCTCAAAACCCCTCAAGAACAAGGGTTCAATCTCACCAAATGAATCTCAGATCTGTTCCTCTCTTTATGGAGGCAAGTACGGCACTTCGCTACGGTGGAAATGAGAGAAATGACACTTATTTATTCCTAGGTGCTAAATATGGCGCCTGGCTCACGCATGACCAAGCACCAATCTCCATAGTATTGTTATAAATAGTGTTAGCTTGCGCCTGACTCGTGCTCAAACACCAATCAGGCACCAACTTCCAGAATGCAAAACTGAAGTTCCTGGTTTTTTGGCTTGTCATTGTTGCTGTTGTGAAGCTTGATATATAGGCCCATGAGTGTGATTCACAAGTTTGGTCTCTCAAGAACAATAATACTATGATTAAAATTCAAAAACTATTCGTCAAACAGGATTGGCAACCTAATTCGATAGACTCTAGAACCCAACATACGTCACAACCTCAATTCAAAAAGGCTACTTAATCACACAACTCGAAAATATTAAAAAAGAACTCTTGATTGAAGCTTGATTTGTGCCTTTCATTCTTAAGACTTGTGACGTTCAATCTTGATTGCATTAATTGCCCTCTAGACGCAATACCTTTACAAGTTTTATAATCTTGGACATTTTAACAATTTTGCCTGAATTCCGTCTGAGACGATATCCTCTATTTCTCCCTGCAATCACCCGATGGCGTGATTCTTTGTGCTCTGCATAACTCCAAAGCCACTTCCCTAATATTTCCTATTCATTGAGGGAGGAATATAAATATGGTATTTCCTCATATTAAACATCAAGGGATAGATGAGATAGCTATGAACCTGCCTTAAGAAGCCAAGGTCCTGAGATCTAAATCTAATCGCCCCCCTTGACGCAACCCCAGGAATTTATTTTAGTTATTACCTGGTGCACTTGAGATGAGGTTGCTGCATGTGCTCGAGGTGTTCTAAGAGGTCCAGACACCTCACTTGTTCTCCACAAACCTGAACCCAACTCCCCCATCCTCCCCGTGCAAAAAAAAAGGGTAAGTAGAAAAGGATCTTCCGGTTTTAGTGCACATGCATACAGCATCACCTGTAATCAGTAGATGGCACTTATGAATTTTATCTGCAATTCAAAACACACACGTCATAGTCTGTTGTGTTATGTTGCTTTTGAGTAATGGCTGCTGCTTGATTACTTAATTTGTAAAGACTTTGGATAGGGCAACGTTTTAATTTACCACCCATTTTTTGAGTCCCTGCTAATTGCAAAAGTGAGATGCAAGAGAAGTATATTCTACAGGAAAGTTGAAAAATCTTGTGCCTTCTGCTATGTAGCAATAGGAGGAAAAGAGGAGACTAGCAGACTAATTTCTGCTAGTTGCTACTCTTTAATATTTGAGTATAGCTTTCTTAATCTCTTAATCGAGGCCATTGTAGCAACTCCCATTTTAAAGAACTAAAATATTTATACGCCATTGGCAATTTTTGAGAATCTTTTACTGTTCAATGAAGGAGATGTTGAGTTGTTATTTATCTAGTGAACAATTTTTGGTAATTCTTTAGTCTGTGATGAGGAGATGTTATGTTAATGATCCTCTCTTTTTTATCTTTTAAGTTATTTAATAAGCTAGAGATGTAACACTGGGTAGCTGGTTGCTTTTTGTTTGCAGGAAGTGAAATATCTTTCTTTAAAAATGGGATATGCCAAGGTGTTGCCTTTCAGGATCTCTATGGTGGCCGATACTACCCTGCAGCTTCAATGTATACACTTCCCAATCAACCAAATTGTGTTGTACAGTTCAACTTTGGCCCTGATTTTGAATCCTTTCCAGAAGATTTTCAATATCTTCATAGCAGGTGCATCACTGG
>JAUTBS010401581.1:0-10149 GCA_032361285.1 Aequorea victoria | reverse complement strand
TATCGGTGTATAACATAACAGAGGGTGGAGAAGATGACGAACCAGAGAATGAAAGCTCCAGTGATGATGATGGCAGTGCTTGCGCTGGCAACGCCTATGTTGGTGGGGGTGATAGCTCGCGGTGGTGGTCCTCAGTGGCAGCGGTGGTGGCTGCTGGGTAATGTTTTCCAGGGAGAGGAAACTGAGAGAGGAGAGAGATTATAGAGAGAAGAAGTCGAGAGGGAGAGAGAGGTTTTTCACAGAGAGGATAACTGAGGGAGATGAGTCTCTGTGAAGAATGGACTCCCTTTTTATACAGGTATGGTAGCGAAGAATTCAGGGATTGCCAACAAGACTCCAGGGATCACATCCTTGGATTCCCTCATTGGATCCTATCTTTCTAAAAAGCTACACAGCTGTAGCCCACGTGCACAATGAGACTTCTCTTTTATCTTATTTTTTTTATCTTTTTGTGTTTTCTTTCCTTATTCAATTAAATACTAATAATGTAATTAAAATTTTAGTATCTTTCATTAACTTAATATTTCAGAATCTTTAATTTAACTAATTACATTTTTAATTAGCTATTTTGTTTTAATTTATTATTTTATTATTTTATTAATAATTAATTTTAAATAAATAAAAATTTTACCAAATTTTACATTCTTACTCCCTTAAAAAATTTTCGTTCTCGAAATTACAGTACTAACCTTGAGGAAACAAATGAGGATAACATTCACGAATCTCATCTTTGCGTTCCCACATAATCTCTTCTACTTTATGATTTCGCCATAAGATCTTGAGGAGTCGAATCTTCTTGTTCCGTATAATTTTTTCTTTAGTATCAAGAACCTTAACAGGTTGTTCCTCATAGGTCAAATCCTCACGAACTCGAAGTGACTCATAATCTACCACATGCGTCGAGCTATAGACGTACTTTCAAAACATCGATACATGAAACACGTTATACACCCCGGTGAGACTAGGTGGTAAAGCCACACGATAAGCAACCTCACTAACACAGTCTAAAATCTCAAAGGGTCCAATATATCGGGAACTCAACTTCCCCTTCTTGCCAAAATGGATGATTCCTTTCTAAGGTAAAACCTTGAGGAATACCATATCTCTCACAGAAAACTTTAAATCTCTTCTACGCAAATCGGCATAACTCTTTTGTCAACTTTAACTTGCTAAAAGTTTATTCCAGATAGTGGCAATCTTTTGAGTAGCATCCTCCACTAGATCAGGTCCAAGAAGCTGTCTCTCACCAACTTTATACTAACACAGGGGGGACCTACATTTTCATCCATTCAAAGCTTCATACGGCGCCACTCTCAAACTCGAATGGTAACTGCTATTATAAGAGAACTCCATCAGTGATAACTGATCATCCCAATTACCTTTCCACTCTAAAGCACAAGCTCTCAAAGCTTTCAACTATCCATCGGTCTGCGGGTGATAAGCTGAACTAAAATTCAACCGAGTACCCATAGCAGACTGTAAAGCACCCCAAAACTTAGAGATGAAACGTGGATCACGATCCAAAACAATGGATACAGGTGAACCATGAAGTCTAATAATCTCTCACACATACAACTGTGCCAAACGATCCAAGCTATGTGTCATCTTGATCGCAATAAAGTGAGTTGACTTCGTAAGTTGGTCCACTATCACCCAAACTGCGTCGTGTTCATTACTCGTACGAGGTAATCCAGACACAAAATCCGCCGTGATGTTCTCCCACTTTCACTCAGGTAGTGGTAATGATTGAAGCTTTCCTATCGGTTTTTGATGTTCGATCTTCACTTGCTGATAAGTAAGACATTGTGCTATGAATTCTGCTATATCCTGTTTCATATCATTCCACCAGAAATGCTCTTGAAGATCTCTATACATCTTAGTACCTCCCGGATGAATGTTGTACCCAGAACTATGAGCTTCGGTCAGAATCTCTTTCCTTAACTCACTACTGGCAGGTACACACACCCGATCTCTAAATTTGAGAACTCAATTGTCACTGATACTAAAATCCATAACCTCTCCTTTGTGCAATTCTTCCATAATCCTCTTACATTGAAGATCATCTTGTTGAGCCACACTGATTCTCTCCAGCAGGGTCGGCCTCACAGTCAACTGACTACACAAGGCCGTTTCCCCACGTCGTATTATCTCCATATCCATTCTCCTCAAATCCTCCACAAAATGATGTTGAACTGTTAGTGACGCCGAGCTAACTTCTGAAGACTTCCTACTCAAAGTGTCGGCCACAACGTTCGCTTTCCCCGAATGGTAAAGTATTTCAACATCGTAGTCTTTCAACAATTCAAGTCATCGCCTCTGGCTTACGTTGAGATATTTTTGAGTGAAAATATACTTTAAACTTTTGTGGTCGGTGTAGATCTCACAGGATTCCCCATATAAATATTGCTGCCATATGTTTAGTGCAAAAATAATGGCTGCTAACTCCAAATCATGCATAGGGTAGTTCTTCTCATGAACTTTCAACTAGCGTGAAACATAAGCTATCACCTTACCATGCTGCATCAGAACACAACCGAAACCTTGGTGAGACGCATCACTGTAAATCACAAAATTTCCTCCTTCTGTTGGCAAGGCAAGAACAGGTGCCGAAGTTAACCTCTTCTTAAACTCTTGAAAGCTTTGTTGACATTTCTCCGTCCATACATACTTCTTTCCCTTCCGACTAAGGCTAGTAAGCGGCACGGAAATACGAGAAAACCCTTTCATAAACCGTCGGTAATAGCCCACCAGTCCCAAGAAACTACGTATCTCAGTCATTGACGTCGGTCGCAGCCAATCGATAATAGCCCCAGTCTTGTTGCTATCCGCATATACTCCATTCTTACTAACCACATGGCCAAGAAAAGACACACTGCCTAGCCAGAATTCACACTTGCTGAACTTGGCATATAACTTTTTCTCCCTGAGAGTTTGAAAGATTTCTCATAAATGTTCCTCATGCTCCTTATTGCTTTTAGAGTATATCAGAATGTCATCAATGGATACTACTATGAAGTGATCCAACTGTGATTTGAAAACACAACTCATCAAATCCATAAATATCGTTGGAGCATTGGTCAAACCAAAAGGTATAACCAGAACTCATAGTGGCCATATCAAGTAATGAAAGCTATCTTAGACACATCTGCCTATTTGGATTTTAGTTGGTGATATCCAGACCGTAAGTCAATCTTAGAGAACACTTGAGCTTCTTGTAATTGATCGAAAAAGTCATCAATACGTAATAGAGGGTATCTATTCTTGACAGTGACTTTATTCAAGTCCCTGTAGTCAATGCATAGCCGTATAGAACTGTCCTTCTTCTTTACAAACAAAACTGGAGCTCCCCACAATGAAACGTTGGGTCTAACAAAACCCTTGTCTAACAACTCTTGCAACTGTACTTACAACTCCCTTAACTCCAAGGGTGGCATCCTGTACAGTGCCTTAGAGATAGGCGTAGTACCAGAAAGAAGGTAGATCATGAACTCAATCTCACGATTAGGACGAATACCAGGTAAATCTTCTTAGAAGACATCCGGGAACTCCCTTACAATAGGAAGCTTATCCATTTCCATCGTTGGCACCCTGGTGCCCATAACACAAGCCAAAATGCCTTCACCACTCTTTCTCGACATTCGATTTTCATAAAGAGCAAGTAACCTCACTTCTCCTTGAAAGAAGAACTTAGGTTGTCTGGGTATGTTGAATACTATCCTCTTGTAATAGCAATGAATGGTCGCATGATATTTGAAAAGCCAATCCATACCCAAGATAACATCAAAGTCACGAATGCTAGAGATATAAGATCTACAGGCAATATCTTATCATCCAACTCTACTACACCAAGACGACATATCTCATGTACCAATAGTGTCTCCCTAACAGGAGTTGACACAGAGAGACATACATCCAAGGGTTCTACCATAATAGATAGACGATGCAAGAACTCCGATAAGGCAAAAGAATGCGTAGAACTAGAGTCTATAAGAACTCTAGTAGGAACAGAGGATATAGTAATTGTGCCTTGCACCACGGATGGTGAAGCCTCTGCCTCCTCGCGAGTAAGAGCATAAACGCATTCTTGAGTAGCTGCATCTTGTCCTTGAGCCTTGTTATAAGTAGGTTATTTCTGATCTCCTTGACGATTTTATTGGCCCTGAGCTGGCCCATTGTTACGTACAGGAAGCCTTTGATTCTAAAAAGATTGTTGCGCTTGTTATCCTTCTGCCCCTTTATTTCTACAATAAGAGGACATATGTCCTGTCTTACCACAACTGAAATACTTCTTTGCTATTCTATCGCAATAATGCCCACAAGAATGGACCTTTCCACATTGATTACATGGATTCCAGGTCGGTTGTGCAGCAGTCCCATTAGTCTCAGTCTGTAGCTGATTTGGCGTATAAGCCTTCCTGGTACGATTACCTCCAAAGTTATTCCCTGTTGGCTTTGAGTCTCTAAACCTCTTAGGTTGTAGCTCCATCCTCTTCTATGCATCGTCCAAACTCTTCTCTGCCAAAAGAACTTGGGTCACTAACTCGGACAAAGTCTTTGTCTCGAATAGTGAAACCCTCCTATGAATAGCCGGGCGTAGGCCTCTCTGGAACATCATTACTTTGTCTTCCTCCTCAGTAACGTACTGTGGCACGAATTGGGACAATTCAGCAAACTTTTCCTCGTATTTCGCCACTGTCATTCCCTTTTGTTCCTGCATTAGGAACTCCACTTGTTTCTATTTCTTGATCGCTACTGGGTAAAACTTGTCATGAAATAACGTCAGGAGTTTCGTCCAGACGACTTCACGTTCTCTCCCTTCATACTGGTGCTTCACCATGCGCCACCAATGTTTAGCTTGTCCTTCCAAAACGTAGATTACCAATGACACTTTATGTTCATCAGTGCAACCCAACCATTCAAAAATCTTCTCAATCGTTAGCTTCTAGGTTTTAGCATCATCAGGGTTGGTTGACCCTTTAAAGGTCAGAGGATGTGTTTTTAGGAATTTCTCAAAAACTGGTCATTTATCTAAGCTCATAGACCTGTCATCACTAACCACCCTTGGTTGAGATTGTTGCCCAGACATCATGCTCACCAGGGCTTGGAGAGCTTGAAGAGCTTCCTCAACAACTGGAGCAGCTGGAGCTTCTGGAACATCTGGTGCTACCAGAGCAGCTGGGGCTTCTAGAGCCACTGGGGTCTCTATAACTTCTGGAGCTACTGCAGTACTACCAATAGTTTTCTCCCTTTGTGCATCTTTCATCAATTCATATCTAGAACTCACATCACGTCTCGGGAGAGCCATCTCAATGATGGAAAATATAAAACAAATATAAGATAATGTTTCATCAATCTACTAACAAATACTCACAACATAAAATTGTAGGAATCCAGACCTCTACTAATGACATGATGCAATTCTTTAAAATTTTGTTCTGATACCAAACTTGTCAAACTCCAATTTGGGAAAGGTGACCGGCCATGGATATTGGGTCGTAGCCCTATCAACCAAGTATGCCTTAATCCAACAATTAGCTAACAATATGTTAAAAGACTTTAATACAAAGAATTTAATCAATTAAGATCCAACATAATCAAAATGGGACAACAGCCCATAATGTTTCAACAATATCCATTATTCCAATAATTCATGATAATAATTCTTTATTTAATGCGGAAGCGAAAATGCATGTCCTAGAGGTCTTATTCCTGGATCCCGTGAAGCTATTGAGTCCATCATCTAGCTTCTTCTTGATTTCTTGAAATGTTATAGTACAACGTCAGCTAAAACTGGTGAATGAAAACATACATAATAGGATACAGTTCAAAACAGGATATTCAAATAGTTTTTTACATCAACATAATCATGGTATGAGATATACAGTATAAACAAAAGAGCGATCACACAACCCATCATTTTATTTCAAAAGGGCGATCATTCAACCCATCATTTCATCTTGAAAATATATATCTTTTTCATATAGCCTCGTTATCAACACGAGTTACCATGATCTCAACTGGACATCAGAGGTGTCCTCAAATCATCAGAAAAATATGTCTGTATCATTATAATGGTATCGTGATATGCTCATCAAAAGAGTGTAAGAAATCAAATCAAGTGCCATAGTAACAGCCTGAGCATAACAATGCCACATCATAACTCGGGGTGGCCTCGGCCCATTGGATCCAATATCGAAGTAGGGTCACCACAAGTTGGCACATAAGTTTATTCCCTAAACGATCCTAGTTAAGGTCACCGGATACATCCGGGCTGTCCCTTAATCGTTGAGTCAACTAGAGTCACAATGAGATTCAGACTGGATCTGTTCCCTAACTGGCCAGAGTCAGCTCCATAGAGGGCTTTCCCTGGACTTTTTCATTTTCAAGAATCATATCTCATAATCGCACCATATATATAGGAATCAATACTTGTAAAACATTTGTACCATGAATTTATAAGAGAATATATACAATATTATTCAAAAGCATTTAAGATATATGCATTTCCTTTTGAAAGTAATTTAGGAAATACGAGGATTTTATTGAAAGTAAATAACATGTAAATTTACTCACCTGGTATCCAATGCATGATCAAAAATGAAATAGGAAGAAATGTAGGAATCTTCATAACCCTGGTTATGTAATGCAATACATCATAATCAATATTAAAGCTAATAAACTATTTATAGCTACCAAACGGATCATTTCCAATTCTATAAGTTTTAATATTTTGTTTTGGTGTTTAAATTAATCTTTAATTAATTTAATTTATTATTAAATTGATTCTCAAACAGAACCTAACATTTAAAATTAATACTAAATTATATTTCAAGATTTTCGGCACTGTGAGTCGACCCAACAGTGTCATAGATGGCCATGAGTCGACACAGCAAGGTTGTGCGTCGACTCAAAGGCAAACAGTCTAGACATAGGCGACTGTGAGTCGACTCAAAGGGCCTATGACTCAACCCAAGTCTCTTAGGTGGCCATGAGTCGACACCACAGAGGCTGTGAGTCAACCCAGGGTGGTAAGTCACAGGCTAAGGTGGTTGTGAGTCGACTCATAGGGTCTGTGAGTCGACCCAAGCCTCTCAGGTGGCCATGAGTCGATGTAGAGAAGGCTTGTGTCGACCCCAAGACATGAACAAGGTACTATGAGTTGACCCAAAGAGCTAGTGAGTACTGTGAGTCGACCCAAATAGGTAGTGAGTCGACTCAAAAGGGTAGGAACCCACAGCATACATCATGAGTCGACCCAAAGGCAAGGCAGGCCTCATGAGTTGACTCACTCTCCACGTCAGTCGACTCACTAGCGACGGACATGGCTTTTAAGGGACGTGAGTCGACTCATCCAACGTGTGAATCGACCTAAAGCTTCGCACCAGGTATTTCCAAGGCTGAAATATTTGATCCAGGGTCTTTCCTTTCTTTCTTTCTTCATGGTTTATTATTCCTATTTATTTTATGATATTTTTGAGGGGCATATACATGTTTTCATGGCCGATTATATAACATTCTTATACATGAATTAACTAATTACGTATATCATTGTATATATATATGCATTACTATTATACATATATGTTAATATATATAGATATCAAATATATATGTCTCTGGTTTTCTTACGTAAAAATGTGGTATATTCCTATATTCATAGGCTCGATGGAATTAAGGACTAAACCTTTTTAATTTAGAACTACACAACCACATAAATATGTGATATATATGTATGTGTGTATTTAAAACTAAAACAGAGGGTGGGTAAGACTCACCAGAAAGCACTACGTGATGATGGTGATGATGATGATGATGACGGCGGTGCCTGTGGTGGCAATGCCAGCGTTGGTGGTGATAGCTCACGGTGGTGGTGGCAGCGGTGGTTCTGGGCAGAGGGAGCCGAGGGGGAGGGAAAGCCGAGCGAGTTACAGAGAGGTGATATAGAGGTCAAGGGTGAGGGGGAGTGGTCAGGGATGGGATCAGATATATAGGCTTCCAGGGATCATGACCTATCCCAAAAGTTTCTCCACCAAATCCTCCTTTGGATTCTATCTTCTAAATTTTCAAACCAGAGCTATAGCGCACATGCATAATAAGACTTCCCTTTTATTTTATTTTATTTTTTCTTTTTGTCATTTTTTTCCTTAATAATAACATATTTAAAAGTTTCAGAATCTTTTCATTAATTTAATTAATTACATTTTTAATTAGTTAGTTTAAGTTAATTAATTTATTATTTTTATGAATAATTAGTTTTAAATAAATAAATAAGAATTTACCGGGTTTTACCTGACACCCCTTACTTATCATCTTTTGCGCTTTAATAGCGGAGATTAGATACGTCGGTGTAATACTTCGATCTCCACTAAAAGAAAAATTGAGTTCTCCCAAAATTCAAAAAATAACTTTTTTATGAAAACAGTTTAGGGACGCATGATAAGATGATAACCACTCCATCCCTATGATAAGGTCAAAGTCATGCATTCTCAGAGATAGTAGATCAACCATCAATTCCCGATCATTGATGTTAATCACACAATCCTTCTAAAAATCTCCAATTTCTACTCCTCTTACTACGAGCGTCAATATAGTTATGGTATGGTTCAGATTAGTGCTCGACTTGTCCAAGTGTGATGAAAATGCCCATGATATGAATGAATGGGTTGAACATGGATTAATAAGAATCTAAGCTTTTTTGCCCAAAATTGTAAGTATACCTGTAACCACATCTGGCATTGTTACCGCGTCTTGACGTGTCATAGAAAAGACTCTCCCATTTGTCTGTTATCATCCGGCATTATTATCCCCTCGGCCTTGATTGTTTCCAGATGGCCCTCTACGCGCTTGATTAAAATTTCCCGTGTTTCAGGCTTCCCATCGCCACACTTCCCACTGATGTCGCTGCCTAATTTCTCTGTTGACATTTCTTCTTGAGGTGGCCTTGTCATCTATAATTAAAACATTTGACATTTGGTTTAACATTTCCCCCCGTACATTCCCTTGACACATGTCCGATCTTGCCTCATGTCCAGCATTTCTTAGGTCTACCCTAAATGTCAGTCGTTTCCTTATCTTATTTATTGTTTCTCGAAGCGAAACCTCCACGTGCATTCTCGGTCCTGGTCTGAGTTCTATTCATTGGTGGTTTAAAAGGACTTCTCACCATCCGCGAACCCTGAGCAACATTAGGGTTTTGAGATTTTTCATTTCCATAATTTTTCGTGTCAAAACGGGCCTTCTTGAAAGTCTCCCATCTTTCCCTACCTTCCATCATGTCTTTCTCATCCCTCCTAGCAGCGTCTACTAACTCTACATATGTTCTAAAGTTCTTGGTAGGAAATCTTGAATAGATGATGTAATCCAAGTCACTTCAAAACCTCCCACTCTTCTCGGCTTCAGTTGCCACCATTGATGATGCAAAATGTGACAAGGCTTTGAACTGTACTTTGTACTGGTTCACCGTTCTCTCATTCTGCTTCAGTATGATGAACTCTTGTTCCTTCTCATGTCTATAGCTTTTGAAAAAATACTTTCGATCAAATTCCCCATTTGAATTGGTCTCACATTACTACTGGTGGTGCGGCTCCTTGTACCAGTGCAGTTAGTAGTCTTGAAGTTGTTTCCCACCACTGGTGTGCCTTCTTAGTCAACGTGAAGGTTTCCAGTAGAACTTTATGTCATTCTGTCACCATCATGATGTCAAAACATTGTTCAATCCTCTTGATCCAATTCTATGCTTCTGCCTCGCTAGAGCTTCCATTGAACGAGGGAGGGTCCAACTTCTTAAATTAAACGTAGATCATGTTGTTCATCCCAACTTGTGCTAAAGGTGGTCTCCCATAATGTTACGCTTTTTGCTCCATCATATGGGTCATAGCTTTGAACATTCGCCTCACCGTCGGGTCGTTCTGTACCTAAGGTTCCTATTGAACTTCAGGTTTCCCTTGCTCCTCGTGATGTTCTTCCTCCGCGTGAACTGAATCGTATGATTCTCCTTTTCCGTCCATTTTCTAAAACATAACCGAAACACATCTTTAATCTACATGTTATGATTCGCTCCATTGTAAAATCTGAGAAATTTTGATTAATAAAATAAATTATGAGGAATATCTTAATTAAAATTTGGTAAAAATTTTAACTTTTAAATAA
>JAUTBS010401570.1:0-10149 GCA_032361285.1 Aequorea victoria | reverse complement strand
GGAGGAGGCTGAATAGAAACTTATTCTTGCGGATCCCTCCTTCCCTTATGTTGTTGAAAGGCATTCTTCACGTCAAGGGCAAGGAACCCGGATGCAAGCAAGGAGAATATGGATGTCTTTCGAGAATATGAAAAGTGAAAGCAGTTGATCTGGTCAATCTTTCCCATCAGTTCCACTTCAAGGTGACGTGCCAGACAGAGTATGGACAAGAAATGATATTTTCTATGAGCATTTAAAAGTATTTGGGTGCAAAGCTTATGTACACATTCTCAGAGACGAGAGGTCAAGGTGAGTCAGGAAGACTAAATAGTACATATTTCTGGGTTATGGCCAAGAAGGGTTTGGGTATAGGTTTTAGGACCCAGTTGACAAGAAGATCCTTAGAAGCACATATGTCATCTTCTTTGAAGATGAGACCATTGAAGAGATTAATAAATGAAAGAAAAACTAGCTACACAGGTAGAGTATCTGATCAGTTTAGATCTAGTATTTTCACTTAGGATGCACGATAATGATAGGGGAGATACACAGGGGGAGGCAAATGTTGATGAGCATACACCTACAACTGGCGGCACAGACTCAGTAGAGCAGATAGAGCCCTACTGACCCTCCAGCACAGCCACAGTTAAGGAGGTTTACGAAGGAACATCAGGCTTCTGGAAGATAGTCACCCATATAGTACTTGAAGTTGAAAAATGGAGGAGAGTCAGATTGCTACTAGGAAGTAGTTGGACATGAGAAAATGAAGGAATGGTTAAAATTCATGCAAGAAAAAATGAGATTTTTGCATGAGAAGCACACCTATGACCTAGTAAAACTACCCAAAAGTAAGAGAACTTTGAAGAACAAATGGGTCTACAGACTGAAGTCAGAAAAGGGAAGCTCACAGCCCAGGTACAAGATAATAATGGTTGTGAAGGGATTCATTTAGAAGAAAGCCTTTGACTTTGAAGAGATTTTCTCACCGGTGGTTAAGACAACATCAATTCGAACAATACTCGGGTTGGCTGCTAATTTGGACTTAGAGATTGAACAGTTAAATGTGAAGACATCAATCCTCAACGGTGAGCTAGAGGAAGAGATTTACATGGAGCAACCTGAGGGATTCAAAGTCAAAAGAAAGGAAAACCTAGTATGCAAGCTAAAGAAGAGCATTTATGGGCTAAAACATGCACCATGATAATGACACAAGAAATTTGACTCATTCATAGATCACAACGAGTTCAAAAAGACTGTTTCAAATCACTATTTGTTTGTTAAGAGATTTCCAGAAGGTGATTTCATTATATTGCTACTCTACGTGGACGACATGTTGATAGTCGGTCACGACATGAGTAAGATTCAGAATCTCAGGAGAGAGTTGAACAAATCCTTTGCAATGAAGGATTTGGACCAGGCTAAACAGATAGTTGGCATGAAGATCACTAGAGACAGAAAGAACCATACAGGCTTTGGCTTTCACAGGAAAGGTACATTGAAAAGGTTCTATAAAT
Organism: Aequorea victoria; assembly: GCA_032361285.1. NCBI lineage: Eukaryota > Metazoa > Cnidaria > Hydrozoa > Leptothecata > Aequoreidae > Aequorea > Aequorea victoria. The sequence continues at coordinate 8,656 of JAUTBS010401570.1, read as the reverse complement.
GTTTAATATGGACAAAGCTAAACCAGTAGGTACTCCACTCGCTAGTCATTTCAAACTCAGTTCAAATCAAAGTCCAAAAAGTGAGAAAAAAAAGGCAAAGATGAAGAATGTCCCATATGCATCCACCATTGGCAGCTTGATTTATGCAATAGTATGCACGAGACCCGACATAGCGTATGTAGTTGGAGTAGTGAGTAGGTATTTGTCTAATTCAGAAAAGGATCACCAGGAATCAATGAAATGGATCTTTCGATATCTCAATAGTACATTCATGGTATATTTGTGCTTTGGTGAGGGTCAGCCAGAGTTGGAAGGCCTCACAGACTCAAATATGGATGAAGATGTTGGTTCCAAAAAGTCTACTTCTGGATACTTGCTCACATTTGCAGGGGGGCCATATCCTGGCAGTGTAGGTTGTAAAAGTGCGCTGCACTATCTACCACAGAGGCAGAGTACATTGCAGTGGCAGATGGATGCAATGAGATACTTTGGATGAAGATTCTACTACAAGAGTTGGGGCTGAAACAAGAGAAGTACACACTCTTTTGTAATAGCCAGAGGGCTAATCATATGAGAAAGAACACACAGCTTCACTCACTGTCAAAGCACATTGACGTGAGGTATCACTGGATTCAAAACGTGCTAGATTAGAAGTTTTTAAAGTTAGAGAAGATCCATATAAACTAGAACAGTTCTGACATGATGAAAAGTCTTTGCCTAAAGACAATCATAACTACTTTATAGGACAAGAAGGATTGGTTGAGCCTCCAACCTAGTCATGGAAGGTGAGTTGGTTGTTCCTCTCATCTATGTCAAGAGGGAGAGTTTGTTGGTTATCCTTTCGTAGAGGAAGATGAAGAAGGTTGCTTGAAACAGAGCTACCGTCCGAATGGGATTGGCTTCCATTCGAACGCTCATTGACAGACATCAAAGGCGTTCTTGGGACTTTTCCATCTGGACGGGATTAGCCTCCGGACGAACGGCAACGAGCTCTCAGAAAGTTCCGTTTGGATGGCCATTAACCCTGTTCGGGCAGCGCCGCAGAATTTTTGAATCTCTCCTCATTTTTTTGGGTTTTCTCTGAAGGGCTATAAAAGGAACTCTAATTTTTTTCATTAAGGTTAAAAGAGAAAAAGTGAGACGAACAAAATACTTATTGTTGCATCCATTCTTTCAAGAGAGATTGTGAGAGATTCTTCTTGAGAGTGTGAGATATCTCAAACCTTCCAAATTATGAGACAATTAGTAGATCGAGAGATTGGTATAAGAAAGAACCATTGTGTTCGAATCATTATTGGTGTGACAGATTATAGCCAATACTGTTGTAATCATTGATTTTCGTCATTTGATAGTGGATCTCTACCATCCTCTCCGTGGACGTAAGATTTAACGTCAAACCACACAAGTTCTTTTGTTTTATGCATTTGTTCAATATTACTTTTAAATTTACATACATTGTGATTGATTGTTAAATTACTTAAGTAACAAGTATATTTTATTACCTATTTTTTATTCACACAAGGAAAAGAAAAATCAGGCTTTCCCAACATACAGACCATAGAATATGCTCTCATCCATGATTCAAGGGTCTACGTAAATCCACTTTCTCTTACTATACTAGTGTTGGTCCTCGGCATAGACTCGGAATGCGGACCTATGACTTTTGAATTTTGTTAAAAAATATACAGTTCCACCTAAATAAAAATTTGATACAAAGTTTAAAAATAATTTTTTCATTAAGTCTCAATAAAATGAAAAGCTCTCAATTATGTTGATTTTAACCTTATTAAAATTAACGGTAAATTTATCCCTTAATACCAAATTCAAAATAAAAACTATTTTATTGGTGAATAACCTAAATTAGATTTAGTCTTTAAAAAAACTACCAAAAGAAATAAAAACTTAGTTTAAGTGTTAAATTATTTAGAGATCCAGGATTATTGTTTTCTAAATTTATGAATTGTTAGTAGAACACTGTTGAAATAAATCCGAAAAGAATTGTGATATTTTATTCCACATAGAGATACAAAATAGACTGATATATATAAAAACAAATACAATATTATTAGTTACTTGCACTTAAGTTTTTGAGGTCGTGTTGTGAGGTTCTATATTTAAGTTATTGCGTTAGTGTGAGTAACCCTCTTGAAAAATGCGCTGCCTTCGTCCTTTAAGATTTTTTTGAAACACACTCTCGCTTTTATGATTCTTTTAAAAGGTAAAAAGTGGGGTTTTAAGTTTTGAAAAGAGAGCCCCCCAAATGCGCCCGTGTTAAAGGGCCGCACAATTGGAGTAGCCACTTAGTTTTTAATAAAAAAATTAAAAAAACAATATTTTCAAGATACTAGTCCGTCGTTACTAGAGATAATAATTTGGGAGGTAGGGTACGAAAGGGGAAGGTGTTAGGCACCCCTCTCGTCCGATCAGAAGATCGACCTCTACTTAACCATTTCTTTTATTCTTATCTTAAATTTATCAAAAGTAACACATACAAAAAGGAGGTTGAAGAGAGATTATGCAAAACCAAGCAAGAAAACAAAACCTAACCTAAAATTAAGGCTTTCTAAGCATACTTACACTTATTTGTATGTCAAATGGAGAAATTGCAACATATCAGTGCAGTTATACATAGAAGAAGTATGATGTTAAACGTAAAAAGATGCAAAAACTTACTGGAAAGTCACTGATTTTATCAGACGTGGTGCACGCCATCTCTTCACCAAGAACGCGCCACGTAGACGTGACGCACGCTAAATTTGGACACTCTAGAAGTGGCACGCGTCACTATAGTAGAGTGAGCTCGACACTGGGAGGACCAAAAGAGACTACTATTTTTAAGAAAATAGTGTGCTCTGGGGTGAAAAAGTATTTTTAGATAAGGAAAAAAGAAAAAAAAACATTGCAATTCATATAAGATCTTCAACACATAGTCTAAATCTTACATTTCATGTATTTTTCTACATACTTAAAGAAGGCTAAGATGCGACTTAACATATTTTTCTAAGAAGAAAGAAAATATACTTAAACAGAAAACAAAAATAGAGCCGGAGAGAAGGAGGCCAACGACCTCTTTCTCCCCTTTTACCGAATATAAATAAACTAAGATAAAAATAAAAGTGGAAATGAAGGCTTACCGTATATCCTGGACAAAAAGGCAAGTTTCAAGCTATCCGATAGCACTCTCAAAAGCGGCACATCCTATCTTGGGAAGCCCTCCGTATAGCCTTCGAGTCCTCGGAACCGGTCCGGCGTATAGGTTTTTGTTGTTAATTAGTTCAATTCTTGTTCAATTTGATGTCAAATCCCAAATCCAGGAGAACTTTGATAGATTATTTGTTTTGGATTTTCAATTTGATAGAGATTTGGCACTTATATGTCATTTCTCCCTCGAAATAAGAGGGGTAAGGACTCCTATTTATAGATTTCGAGTGAGAAAGCTGCAAAAAAGGCAAAAGCTTCTTCTCAAAGGTGGTGCGCGCCAGGTTAAGGTGGTTTAGGGCACCTTGCCTAAGCGTGGCCAGGGGCATAGAAAAAGAGTGGTATGCACCAGGTTGGAGAGAAATGCCTTAGGGCACTTGAAGGTGGCTTCAAGCTTTTGGAGGGAGGTGGCGTGCGCCACTTAAAGGTGGCGTGTGCCTGGTTGGGAGGCTGTATCGAGGGGTATTTTTAGTATTTTATGTGTTTTAAGGTATTCCTTGGACTCCCGAACTTGCACGGAGTTTCCTTCGACGCGGCTTACGCATGCACTCATCATCAGATGCAAACTGAATAAGCTTATGCGCGGGTTAGTCAAAATTGGGGTGTCTAAAGTTGTCCCTCTTTGATAGAACTCTCATCGCAACGCGTGGGGTGAGTAAATGTCAAAGTCTCATAGACAGTCCCCTTTTGACTAAACTGTTCTTAGGTTCAAAAATAAGAAAATAAAAAGAAAAAACATGCAAAGATATGGTTGTACTTGAGTTTACATCAAGCTGCCTATATATCCTGTTTAAAAAGATCAGGTCAGCGTAGCTCATGGGGACAATGCAAATGATGCAAAGGAAACAAAGGTTAAAACCTAGTGGTTACCCCACAAAGCTATGCAAGAAAACATATGTTTAAGGCCTCGGGGACCGAAAACAAATGAAACCAACCAGTTTAAGGTCACGAAGGAGCTATTTACTCAGTTTAAGGTCGTGCAGGACCGCTTGTTATCCTTTTAAGGTCATGAGTTGACCGATTTATACTTTTAAGGTCATGAGTGGACTGATTTAGAATTTTTAAGGTCCTGACCGAAATGGTTTATCCTTTCAAGGTCGTGAATGGACCGATTTAGCATTTTTAAGGTCATGAGTGGACTAATTTATTCAATTTATGGTCCTAATCAGACTGATTTATCCTTTTAAGGTCATGAATTGACAGAGTTAGGTGAAGATTAGCTTTGGGGTCACGACGACTAAGGCTAGTGGTTGTATCACCATTGAAACACGTAGCAATTCTACTTCAATTCAAAAGTTCTGGACTTTTAGTGGTTGTACCACCATTGACGTATTTAATGGTTCAACTACCGTTCAAGTCTCATCGTGAGACCTTAATCACCTCATTTGAATCAAATAGTTACTGAGTTGGGTTAAAATTAGCTTTGGAATCATGACGGTAAAGGCTAGTGGTTGCATCACCATTGAAACACGTAGCAGTTCTACTTCTATTCAAAAGTTTTGGACTTTTAGTAGTTGTACCGCCATTCACATATTTAACGGTTCAACTGCCATTCTAATCTTGTTATGAGACCTTAATCGCTTCATTTTGATCGAATAACCAACTAATTTGCTCAGTTTAAGGTCGTGAGACGGACGCAATGTACTCAAATTTAGGTCATGAAATGGACCAAAGTACTCAATTTTAGGTTCTGAGCGGGACCAATTACTCAATTTTAGGTCATGAGACAGACCCAAATACTCAATTTTAGGTCATGAGACGGACCCAAACACTCAGTTTTAGGTTATGAGATGAACCCTCTTTGAAACCTCGGGCACCAGAATGAAGCTCCATATGTAGGAGAAAGGAAGATTTTAGTGATCGAGAATGATTTAAAGGCTTATCTTTATCAGAGACAGATGGACCCCTAATTTGGATTTTTTTTTAAAATTTAAAACTAAAAAATCAGCAAATAAGAGGTGAACGCGTGGAGAGAGGTGGCGTGGGCTCCATGTGTCGATTGATTTAACCTGGCGCCATGCGGAGGGAAGTGGCGCGCGACATGTGATGAATGGACTGACTTGGCATGCCACTATGAGGGAAGTGGTGCACGTTGGGTAGACGTGGCGTCATGTAGGAGGGAAGTGGAATGCGCTATGTTGCAATGGTAACCGAAAGGTTGCGACAGTTGAGTTAAGGTTGCAGCGGTTCATTTAGTATAACTACTCTGCACATTTGACTCTTTGTCGCTCTTCCATACTCTCTCAATTATCTTGACTCTTGTCCTTCCCGAACTTCTGAATAACTTCTGACATAGCCTTTGACGGCCACTCGACGAATAGTGTGGCGAGTCATGTGCCAGGTGGTGTGAGCCACGAGGAGCACACAGCTCTGGCTGACGTCACGCATCTCTTCGGCATTGATGCACCAGTGGAGGCGGCTACGATGATCTTGGTGGCAACAGCTCTGAGCGGCGGCACCGCTGACCCTGGCCAGCCATTTGTGTCATTCCCCGCCCTGAGGCACTGGGCACGGGACGCGAGGGAAATAAAACTAAACCATCTCACTTTTCAACTCTAACTCAAATTTGTATTAACATACAAGGAATCCTTCATTTTTTCTCTTTTTTTACATAACACAACTTTACATCACAAGAGGGCACTCCAGCCACTATCTCATATTTCAGTTTATAGACCAAAATAAAATACCAAGTGGAGTATATCTCCATGGACCCAGACCCAATCCTAATCTTGTAGTGGACCCAACCGCGCACATCATTTGCATATACTTGTTACAAATATCTGTGTGGGGATGAGCTATAATCCACGTGCTCACCGATCACTAGCAATAGCATTATAAATGGCACAATGGAATAAAATATTTCATCACTTTGAAAGCAAGGTAACTTTTTACAAAAATATACTTTCAGCATAAAACATTCCAAGTTGTCAACTTTTTAGAACTCACCTCATAGAAGAGGGTTTTCCAAGTATTCATCCATTTTCGATCTTTCTTTACTTTCCATCTTCATTTCGTTATTTCTCTTAAAAAAGTGTTGTTCATCATCTTTTTGTTCATTATATTTCCGTTCATTATCTTTTAAAAGACAATCTTTCATTTTGTCATCATTCACCTCTCAGTGGAAGAATTTCCATAATCCTAATATCATCATCTCTCAGTGGAGAATTTCCAACAACCACCTCTCAACAGAGGATTTTCAATATCTCATTTTTCATTAATTCACTTGGTAGTGATAAGTAGGTTTTTTCATTTCACATATCCACTTATTAGTGGTAACATATTTGTCCATTTATTAATCATATTTTCTCATAAAGCCTTGGATTGTATTAATCTCCCAACCAGAAGTTGTTACAGTACTGCGTCCCCGAATATCCCGCATAATCTTAATTGGGCAGGGCTAAGGATAATTCGCCGGTTCCACTTAACGATGCTCAGTGGTAGAGCTGAGAATGTCTCGGCCTACTCAGAGGACATGGCACGGGAATTTCCCAATCATCTGTGGCTTATCCACAATATATATATATATATATATATATAAACATGGTATATGCCCACGAACAGTTTTGTTCGACATAACCATCGCATGACATTCGCCATGACTATCATATCAAGGCTATCATGATACACATATGTATCCATTAATCATTCATTCAAACATTTATGTAGGTTCTTCATTATGTGTTCATAGCTCATCTCATAAAATTTTTATTAACTTATCTTTCAATGTAACCCAAGTCATCATAGTTCTCATGTTCTACTATGTACTTAAGAATCTTTCCAAAAAGGTATTGAGTTCAAGTTTCAAAACAACTTCATGAATTATTTGACAAAACGATAAGTTTAAATGTATCATCTCTTTCTCAAGTAACATTATCCTTAATTTCATAAGACATTTCACTTCCATTATGTTTCATAATATATGTTCACAAGTCATTTCATAAAACACAAGTTCGCAACATAACTTCCTTCCGTAAGTAAAACAACCATTTATTTTATCCAATCATAAAGCATGGAAGCATATAGAATTTAATCATTCACACATCCATAATACCAAACTAGGGATAAGAAACACCAACCTCAAAAATGAGTGCTCCTCCTCGAGCCACGCCATCCAGTTCACTCCGGAACTCCGGTTCCTAATACATAGATCGAATAGAAACTTAACTACGTGAACTAAAGAGACACATGCATATTCGTGTGGGTATGCAAGTGAGGTATTTTTCCACTTAATTATATTCTTTTTAATCATTCTTGATACCCTCATAGTCCCCAAGATTCATAAGTTAGGTCTAGGTACTTAGTTTGGCTTAAACCTTTCTTAAACCATATTTTTCTTCATTTTCAGATTCATCCGCAGAGCTTTAAAATACTTTAAAAATAGAAAACCTCACTAAATTTCTTTGGATATTTACAGAGAGATAAATGAATATGTTAGCTAAACTGTTCATGAAGAACGTGAGAGCTGGTGGTGAACATAAAGGGGTCCAAAAATTACTACAACAGAATCTGTCGAAAAAGGGTCTATTTGGTAGAATCAACATATCGTGAAATCTACCTTATGCAATCAACTTTTGTAAATAAGGTGTGAAACTAGACTCATAGACCTTTCTCTGAATATGTGGATCATCACAAGGGGAGTTTTATAAAGCAAGATACAAGGGTTCAAAGTGGGCTATGTTTCTGACTCTCTGTCACAGAAACTTCAAAAATATTGAAGAGGTTCAAAAATACATTTTTGGGTCCAAACAAAAATCACACTCTCAAAATATCCCAAAGAGCCTCTGTTAAATATAGCTTTTTATTTAGGGTTTATTTGGTTCACACGAAAAATCTCAAGATGGCCTATAGAGCACTCTATTTTTACGAATTCTCCGCAAAACCTTACAAGCAACAACTTCTCCCATTTTAACCCATTCAAGGCATGTCCAAACATATCTCAACAACATAATATATTATAAAAGGTTCTTAATCATTTTTCTACATTATTTATGCTTCATCTTATATTCCTTTAAAACTTTCCTAGAATATGATTTTAACTTTCTATCTTTGGTTCCATGGTCTATCTTCATCTTTGTTCATTTTTGTCCATACTTTTTTTATCTTATAGAGGTATGAAGATGTGAAGATAATATAAGAAGATGAAGATCTTGAAGATTACTTACTTGGTGGTCTTCTTTGCTCTAAGAACAAGGACTTAGCTTTAATACCTTTCCTTTTTTTCATTCTTCTTCTTCATTCTTCTTTCTTCTTCTTCTTTATTTTTTTTCTCCTTTCCCTACTGGTATTGGACGAAATTTAGAGAGAGAGTGGAGTGAAAAAAATGTTTTAAGTGTTGGAGAAAGGTCTCCTATTTATAGCCAAAGGTTCGGGGGTGAAAAGTACATTTTACCCCTTATTTAGTTTCCATCCAACTTCTAATTCAATTCTTGTTCTTTCAATTTGGTTTCAAACCAACTAA
>JAUTBS010401559.1:0-10150 GCA_032361285.1 Aequorea victoria | reverse complement strand
CACTCACACTCTGACTTTTCTCTTGAAGAATTTATTCTTCAAATCACTGGTCAATCAAATCCTAACCCTGATAAAATTTTTGATGCCAACCTTCTGCTCCCTGAATCCCGAATCCTTCACCATATGGTGAACCACATGTCTTTGCCCCAAGGTGGAAAATATGGGGATGTTACCTTTATTCAGTTATTTGTAATGTGGTCCATCATTAACCAACAACCTATAGACCTAGGCCATCTCCTCATCTCTGATATATGGAAAGTTGCCCAATCAACCAAGAACATCCTCTCTCATGGCATACTTTTCACAATTTTTTTTAAATATTTCAAGATAAATCTTAAGAACTCCTTATGGATCTCCTTCCATCATACCCACATCTACAACAAGTCCGCCCTGAAAATGATGCGACTGGTTGAAATTGACGGCAAATGGGTCAAACCTAAAACATCTCTCTCACCCATTTCACCCCAAGACAAGACACAGGACCAACCCAACCTAACCTTACAATCACCCTCTCATCTCTCTGCTGATCGTGAGTGCACAGCCCCACATATTCAGCAAAGGCTACAAAACCCTGACACTCAACCTCTCCCACAAACAACCCAAACCAACATCACTCTACCTCCTTTCTCTGATGATGGTCTGTGTACAGCCACATGTACTGACAATCCAGAACTTCCCTCTCCTTCACAGACTCACATATCTTCTGCACTTCCCCATCCTTCTGCGATTCCACATCATTCTTCTATTATTCCACCTCATCCACATTTTCCTTTCACCTTAAACCCTGGCACTAAAACTCTCTCACCTACACCAACTGCCACCACCACTGTAATTCCATATTTTTCTACTTTTCCACAGCCTCCTTTCCATACTTCTTCCACCTCAGACCCTGCTTTCCAAACCTTCCCTACCTCTACTCTAGAAGACATCAATTCCAAACTGGACCATCTTGTGGATATAAACAAGAAACTCAATGAAAGAACGAGTTTCTATGAGTTTCAAGTTGAAAAATCTCAAGAAACACAAGAACAAATGGTGAGTGAGCAACTAAGGCTCAGTCCTGTTCTGTCTAACCTAAATGATCGAATAGATGGTGTATACCTAACTGGTCTCACCTTTGGTAAAGACATGAAGATGAAAATAAATGAGTTCCAAGCTATCAGTACTGCGCTTCTCAAGAGCATATGCACTGAGTACGAGCATGGGAACACTGAGAGAATAAATGCAGTCTTGAAAAAAAATTCAAGACTTCATGGAATGGACTGCAGAAAGACTCGAAACTCCTGAAGAAAAAACTGACAAGCTGTCTCAAGAGGGCCTCAAACAAGCAATGGCTCCTCTCAAAGGAGTTGTCATTGAGGAAATCTCAGGTACAAACTTCAAAGCTGCCACTTCCAAGAAAACGAGTCAATCTTTGGGCAAAGGAAAGGCCCAAGTCACTGAATCAAACCAGTCCAAGAAGAAGACAAACTTTTTCAATTCGGAGCTGTTTGACATATGGCAAAAGCAAGAAAAGAAGGAAGCAGCCACCTATAAATAAAAACAAAAATCAAAAGAAGAAATTCAAGCCCAACGCAACAAGAAATGGAAGTAACAAATGGAAGATGAATATTTCTAAAACTTCATTTCTTTCATTTCTATTTTTTTGTTTTGTTTTTTGGGCTCTGTACACAGAACAAACATTCAATAAAATAAAATCTTGTTTCTCTCTTGTGTATATTTGAATGAATGCAAAATTTGATTCATAAGCATACTTGTTCTTATGAATAGATGAAAGAGTATGTGATGTATGCATATTTCCATTTTATCACGTTTCTATCTCTGTTCTTTTTTTTTAAATGACAAAGGGGAATAATTATTATAATTTTTTTTAAGTTGAAGCTTAACAATTGGTATCTACTGCTCATGAAAATTATCCTTTTCATAAATATTCATAAAAAAAATGAAGCATATTTTTAGGGGGGGAATTTTCAAAAACAAATCATTTCATTATAAATTTTTTTTTTTAACAATTATTTGTCATCATCAAAAAGGGGGAGATTGTTAACCCTAAAATTTTATAAATGCTTTATTAATTTTAATGATAACAAACAAAGTCTAAACAATTATTAAATACTTATGAAAATTTAACACCCATCATTAGGGTTAACTAAATAATTAACATGTTGATAAGTCTTTTCACGTATCACTTAATTGATTTTCAAACCGAATTTAAAACTCAGACTTGATAAAAATACTTTTGGAAGAACTCAACAACTTTTGAGTCGACACACAAGTTACTTTTGGGTCGACACAGAAGAGACAATGATAGGCAGGTAACTGAACAGATGGAAGTTGGATCGACACAAAGCTCAGATGAGTCGACACAAAACATGTTGGATCGACACAGATGAAGGTCTGTTAAAACAACCGAGAGTTCAACACTAGTTGGGTCGATGCAAAGTTCAGATGAGTTAACACAAATGACGAAAAATCGAAGGACACACTTTTTTGGGTCGACACAACCATAAGTTGAATCGACACAAATGAAGAGCTAATGAAGAAGTCGTAGCTTGAACAACATGAGTCGACACAACCACAAGTTGAGTCGACACACAGCCGAGATTCGCGGAGCATGAGTCGACACCACTTCTATTTGAGTCGACACAGTGTAAACAGAGTCTATGTCTTAAGCAACTTGAGTCGACACAACTCCAAGTGAGTCGACCCAAGTGCGCGATCACAGGGATTTCAGCGCGCATATCACGCGATTTGATTGTTTCTGTTATAGCTGGATTTGAGGATCTATTTTGACTTTCAAATGATCAATTTTATCAAAGAAAATTAATTAAAATCAGTTGGAGATCAGATCACAAGATTCGTGAAAGAAATCAAGAAAAATCAGTTACACAATTTTAGGAATTTTGATACGAAGCATAGATGGAATGAACAGTTTGACTTCAGAATTGATTTTTAAATTCAAACGGATAGTCAAAGGATCGCGATTTAAAAGGAAGATCAGAGCAAATCATATCAAATCAGATCAACAATCAAATTTCTTAATTCAAGGAAGAAAATCAAATCGTGATACTATAACGGTTATTTTTCTATGACTATAAAAAGACTGCTGCTTGATTGATTTTGACAGAAGAGAGCAACACACGATTCAGAACTAAGTTCTCAAAAAAGAATACATCATTCACATTCTCTCACGCTCATATTCTGATTCAAGAAGAAATCCAAGAGATATCAGTTTCAGTTTCTTTTCATCAGTCTCAAGAAGTTCTGTTCTGCCACTTACAGTAAAAGTCCGAAAGCCTGTTTAGCAACTCAATTATATTTTCTCTGTGAGCTACATTGTATTCATCTACTCTGTTTCGAGATTCCTGTACCTTGATGTTTTGACATCAACACTACTGCATCAAACTCTGTAAAACTAATAGAGGTGAGTCACCTGCTATTCAGTACTGTGTGTGATGTAAACACACAAAAAGATCACAAGTGCTAAAAATTTGGTAACTTTGGAAAGTAGCATTGTGAATCTTGTTGAAAGGTTTGGAGCACACCCGCAAGTGTTGTGGCATAGTGAAGAAATTTCAAGAGGTGCTTGAGGAGTGAACGTAGGCTAAGTTAAAGTCGAACCACTATAAATCCCGGTGTTATTCTCTTTTTCTATCCTCAATCTCTTGCTTGCTTATGGGCTTACACTTTTAAGTTGCTAGTATTTGTTTAAATATTTAAATAAGGAGTTATTTAATTCAGAACTATCAAAAGACCCTATTCACCCTCCCCCTCTGGGGTCGTCACATAGTTAACAAAACATTGAATTGTTTTTCGAGTTTAGCTCGCTTTCTTAAGTATTCCCCAACAGAGCCGCCAATGTGAGAAACCCTTGCAAAAAACGTGTCGCCCTCCCCTTTTTGTTTTGTTTTAAAATGCTCTAAATTTTAAAGTTTTAAAATAAAAAAGTGGGGTTTTATGCTTTTGAAAAGAGAGCCCCCTAAATGCGTTTGTCTTAAAAGCTGCACAATTGGAGTCGCCACTAGGTTTTTAATGACAAACCAAGAAAATAGAAAATTCAAGGTATTAGTCCACCGTTACCAGAGATAGGGTACAAGAAGGGAAGGTGTTAGGCACCCCTCCCGCCCGACCAAAAGATCGGCTTCTACTTAACCACTTCTTAGTTCTTATCTTAAGTATTTAAAAAGCAACATATACAAAATGGAGGTTGAAGAGAGATCAAACAATAAAACAAAACATCACCTAAAAGTAGAGGTTTTCTAAGCATGCTTATACTTAATTTACATGTCAAAGGGGGAGATGTCATCATATCAGTATGCTTATACAGAAATAAAGAGGCATACTTGTTACTGTAAAAATATGCAAAAGCCTACTGGAAAGCCACTGGTCTTTGAAGATGTGGCACATGCCACCTCTAAACCTGGCGCACGTCACTTGACATAGCACACGCTACCTCTAGACTCTTTAAAAATATCGCACGTCACTATGGCAGAGTGACTTCGGCACTTTGATGACCAAAATGGGCTACTATTTTAAGGAAAATAGTGTGTTTGTGTGCAAGAGTATTTTATATTTGAAATAAAATATGAAATATGACATTTCACATAGCAAGTTTTCAACACATAGTCTAAAGATTACGTTTCATGCATCTTTGTATCGGACACATGTATATAAGAAGCTAATAACTACTATGGCATGCTTTCCTAAGAGAGAAAGAAAAGATAATGGACTAAAATAAAAATAGAACTGGGAAAAATGAGGCCAATGGCCTTTTTCTCTCCTTTATCGATAAAAACTAAACAAAAGACGATGACTTCCCAGAAATCCTGGTCGAAAAGAGTTTCAGGCGGAGGCGCGTGTGCTGTCCAGTAATTTCCTCAAGCGCGACACGTCTTATCCTAGGGAATTCTCCGTACAGTCTTGAGTCTTCAGAACTTGGCTGGTATCGGGGAATTCGGTTTAGGTATTGTTTTGTGTTTTGGTAGAGTATAGGTATTGGTTTTGTTTTGATTCAAATCTGAATTCATTTAATTCACCAATTTTTAATTAAAAACCATTACGGCCAAGAGACTGGGGTATGGATTCTATTTATAGAGGTTTGGGCGAGAAAGCTGACCAATAGCAGAAGCTTCCTCTCGAGGTGGCGCGCGACACTTTGGACATGGCGCGCGCCAGGGTATATATGGTGTGCGCTGGGTTGAACCAACGTGCGCCCCTTTGGGGTAGTTCATGAAAAAGGTAGCAGGCGTCACTTTGAGGTGGTGCGCGCCAAGGGTGTTTTCGTTATTTTGGTATTTTTGGGCGTATTATGGCATATTGGGGTACATTGGTGTATTTCTTGGACTCTCAAATTTGTACAGAATTTCCTTCAATGCGATTTATGCATATAGTCATCATCGAAAACAAAGAAGATAAGCCTAATGCGCGGGTTAGTCAAAATTGGGGTGTCTACAGATACCAACTGTCACAGGGCAAAAAATTCGCCTCGCTTACGCCCCGTGCGACACTTAGGCATTACACCCTCAACTACTTAAGGCAACATTTCTCACTCAAGCAACCTTACCAAGGCCCTGGACTGTCGATCTCACTTTCTCTCAAACTCAGAGGCATACCTCACACACTCAAACAAGATGCACACTTTTAGGGTAAGGAAATTTCACTATATAAAGAATGACAATACAAAAACTTTACAAGGCCATCACTACTCTTAAGTGTTGACAAGCTCTAAAGCTCATACTTGACACTCAATCACTCTCACTCTCACTCTAGAGAGTCACTCTGAAAACACTCTCAAGTGCTCTCCCCATTGAAGCACCTCTAAATGTTCACCTCACAAATGAGGCATCCCCCCTTATATAGCTTTTCACCTCCTCAATAGATGGCTATAGTCATCTCGATCTAAGGGTTACAAACCACTCTCCAGAACATTCATTGGAATTATCTAGACTTCCATACTCTTCTCCCATGTTCTAGAATTCTCCACAGTGTTCTAGGATATATTAGAGTTGTCTACAACCTCCTAGGGTCTTCTTGAATATTTCAGGATGATCTAGTACATTTTGGACTCCTCCGAAACATTCAAGACTCTTCAAGATTTTTTCACGTACCGGACCTTTCCAGGATATTCTAGAACCTTCCACGAGCCTCATCCGCCTTGAGTTGCCCAATTCCAAGCTTTCAATGCCTCAGCGATTCTCGATCCGTTACATGACGCATACTAGCATATTAGATGAGAGCAAGTTTAGGTGGCACAATTGCTTACACCAACTAGTATGAGGGGTAGCAGGAATTGAACCAATTGATTTCATGAGAGTAGTAAAATTGATTGTGGAATCGACAAAATTCGAGTGAAGAATTAATTATAATTTCACTTTGTATGTTTTGATAGAAAAATATTATAATTGATTCGCATGTCTACTTAATATTTCGGTACCCTTTGAAATCAATTTCATAATTGGTTCTCAATATTTGTATTGCGAAAAATTAATTTAGGCAGAGAGTAGCAAAACCAAAGCCAAATTTGGAGAATTTTTTAAATTTGGAAAAATTTCCAAAATTTTTAGATTCTTCAGATCGTGAAAAATTGCATAATTTGATTTTTTTTTTTTTAAATGGAGAATTTTACATATGTAGTTAATTTTCATGAAATTTTCATGAAATTCATCATCATTTTTTATTAAAAAATTAATTTACTTTTTAGTAAATAATAATACTTATCTTTATTTAATTTATAGTTTACCCACACTACTTATTTAATGTGTTCTTATTTAAACAATTATAATGAACATTAAAAAACCAATATTAACATTCATTAATATGAGATACACAATTAATTGTTACAATATGATTGGACGATTTGTACACTTGAATCTTAATAATTTAGTGTCTATTGTAACGTATTGATTGTATCTCTCTATATATAATTTATTTGTAATGTAACATATTTACGGTTAACATTATGTGAATTTATAACTAATTTTGTGTTTTATTACAACACACAAGAGATTGCAAGAAGTATAGAATTTTTGTCTTCATATTGTTGTTACAAGATGTGTCGTGTCGTGGAGGAGCGTTAATTATTTCGTTATTTTTTTATGCATTTGAAAAGATGACGACGTTTTTTGAAGTTTTTGAAGAGATGGAATGTGTATTTTTTTTGAGGAAATACTCTTACTTTTACAAACAAATAGCGAATTTATCCAATTCTTTCGACTTTATGCAATGACTTGACGTTTGAATTTTTTTTTTTAAATCAGTTCACCCCTTAAGTATTCTTTATTTCTCAATAAATAATAACTTACGATTTTTAAAATATTTTTTGATTTCATTTTGAAAATGTTTGAAAAGCATGGGCCTGATGACTTGAGGACTACTTATTTGATTTTCAATTTTGAGAAAAATGGTCCAGGAGTTCACTGTTACGTGTGGGGAAAATGTTAAGCATCCCACAACATCCTTGTGGTACTGTATTCTTTTTAGTGTAAAAATAAAATTTTGAAAGATATATGCATTTATAGAACAACAGATAGGAATTTGAAAATATTTTAAACCGAACCAAACTGTCTGCCTACGTATTCTCGCAAGAAATGAGGTTCAATGTAGTTCGACAGAAAAGATAACACTTAAGCAATTGAAAAGATAGATTTGGTATGAGATTTTGAATGAAATTTGAGATTGATCTTGAGTGAGGCATGATGAATTTGATTTTAAGAATAAAATTTTGATGATTGAGAGGAACCGTAACTGTGCAAGGTCACCTATGTACTTCAAGTCCGATGCAATTCGATTAACTGATCGACTGGAGGAACCTTATTCTTTTAACAACCACTTGAGATATACTTGAATTCGTTTTGAACTTGATTTGAACTTGAATTAAAACGTGAATTTGAACTTGATTTTAAATGGAACCGAGCCTATGTAAAGTTGTCTACGTGTCTTTGCGAGAAATTAAGTCCAACGTAATTCGACAGAACCGATTGATTAACTGTTGATATGGTTGTTGGATTTTTTATATAATAGATCCCCCTCAAAGGAAATTCTAGAGCATACTTTCCTTCAATATTTCTAAAAATATCATTTGAAATCGAATTTGATTTGGACTAGGGTCATTAAATTTCGGATACAGAAGATCTCCTCATGGGAAACTATAGAGCATACTCTCTTTAGACACTGAAAAAATATTATTGATTTTTTATATGACTTTTGAAATGACCCATCAAATTTTTGATACAAAAGATTCCATGCAAGAGCGACTGTGTAGCATACTTTCTTTAAAGCTTTATGAAAACATGATCTAAACCTGATTTGATTGCTAGGTGCTTCCATGAGGAGAAGCCTTACCTATCCTGATTGCTTCCATGATGAGAAGTCTATTTGAACTTGAACAGTTTCATGAGGGAAAGTTTACTTAAACTTGAATACTTCCATGAGGGGAAGTATTTCATCATTTGATTGCTTCCATGAGAGAAAATCTTTTAATCTTTGATTGTTTTCATGAGGGGAAGTTTTTTTGAACTTGAATTTGAAACAGATGAAAGTGCACTCACAAGTGAGATACACTAAATAAGCATAACGTGATGTAAGAATATGATTATTCTCATTTCACTTGTATTGTGAGTATAGTAACTGCTTGGAATGATTTAATGGAATTGATTGACTGGATTTGACTAGATTGGAATGGAATACTTTTGAATGACATTATTTCTTATTGAACTAAATATCTTTGGATACTATTTTTTAGAAGATTTTTTGGGTGTGTATAAAAATTGGCAGTACAACTGCATTTTCTTTGAAAGGAAATTTGAAAATAGGCTTCATGCATGTTCTTCTGAAAGAGACTTTTGATTATCTGAAATTTGGGCAGCATAATTGTATGATTTTGAATAAGGCAAAGTTTGGATTTTGAATTGGGCAGCATAACTGCCTTTTTGAGCAATGGACTATTGTAACGATTTGAAAGTCAACATCATAACTGTGCTTTTAAGGAAAATTATCGATACTTTAATAGAAATTTGGCAGCATAACTGCGTTTTTAGAGTTTTGAATTGAATATTTGAATCGAAATTGACAACAAAATGGTGTAATTTTAAAACTACAGCTAACTCATATTAAAATGGACAGAACTACTACGTAATTAAAAACATGGATATGAAAAATAGTAAATTTACTGAGATTTATGAAAATATTACAAAATTCAGAAGATGTTTCAGAAATTTCTATAGAATTTGGGCATTGGAAAGGAGCTGGGGGGGCTAAACGTCAACTCGCATGTAGGGCTTTCGAGATCAGGGGAGCTTCGAGGGGGATTTTTGGAAAGAAATGGGCAGAGGTTGGAGGAGACCCATTTTAAAAGGTCTTAGGGATCCCTTTGAAGGAGAAGGGAGGTTGGTATTTATAGCTAGCAAAAAGCTACATGTTACGGTACTAGTGTGCCATAGGGATGTTCCTACCACGTTTGAAGATGACACGTGGACAGTAGGGTAGAGTAGGACCCGTGGCCCATTCTGAGACCACATGAGACCTAGGGCTTAGGAAATAGCTATGTCGTAGGAAGTCTCCTATGACATTTGGTGTGCCGCAAGAACTTTTCTGCGGCCTTGATGTGCCATACCTTTATTGGTCTTTAAGAAAGCTGATTTGGCTTTCTGATATTTTTTTTATCCAATTCTTGGAGTGAGAAATTGATTTGGAGAGTATTTTTGAGAGGTTTGAGCCTTTTGAGATAGACCGGTGAATTCAGAATCCTATCCTTACTTTTTGGGTGCCTTGAAAACTATCTGGGTTTGATTTTGAGAATAATTCTTTTGGGTTGGTGGTCAATGGGTAAATGAACTCAGATTGGACTAAAAGTTAATTAGGATGATCTGGCGGTTGAAAGGGTAATTACCAATGGCTTAGATCCCTAAACTAGGTCTTGGGTGAGGTAGAACTAGATACCGGCTGTAGACATGTAAAGATTCGGTTTTTCGCCGACACTTTAACCTAAGCGTAGTTTTATCCTAACTTGTCTAACAAGTGTTTAACCCCTAGAATTCAATCTACACAAACCCTAATAGTGAAATTAAAAGTTGATGAAATTAATGAAGTCTTGAACCTAGAATCCAATGAATTTAAAGTCAAGTTTGAGATTCTAAGTTCGGTCACCTAGATC
>JAUTBS010401548.1:0-10150 GCA_032361285.1 Aequorea victoria | reverse complement strand
CTTTTTAGTTTTAAAAACTTTTAAAACAATATTAGTAATATATATAATATATATTCATAGATAAATATAAAAGAAGTAAAGAGATAGAGATAGAGATAGAGACAGAGAGATGACACCGTGATTTTTATAGTGGTTCGATTATCCCAATTTACATCCACTCCTCAAGCTTTCCTTGAGATTTTTCACTATGTCAGAGCACTTACGGGTGTGCTTCAAACCTTTTACAAGCTATTACCAAGTTGCGTTCCAAAGCCACCAGGCTTCTAGCACTTGTGATATCTGCTTCAGCTTTCTATAGAAGACTCACCAAGCTGCGTTTCAAAGTCCTCAGACTTCTAACACTTGTGATCTAATGTTCCAAGTCTTTTCAAAGACTCACCATGCTGCGTTCGAGAGTCCTCAGACTTCTAGCACTTGCGATCTTTCTTTTTGTGTGCTAAACCACACACAAAGTGTAGTACAGGGTGATTCATCCTTACTTTTACAATAACAAATATAGTACTCTCTGTGAAGAGTTGATATTTGCACACTGTAACACTATGAAGAGAACCCACGAACAATATGATAAATAGTAGTTATTGGGTCTTCTCTGAATAAATAATTAGAGAATCTGTTTCTGATCTTGAATGAGTGATACAAGATTTCTCCTTTCTATTTATAATTTCTCTCTTGAAAAGAGTGATTGATAGAAAGATATTCTGATCTGGTGTATATTAGGTTTTTCTCTCTTCATATTTCTTTTTGTGGTCAAATCTGTTTAATCCTTGAGAGATCATGTCTTTATATAGGCATTTGCTTCAATCTTTATAATGAATGATTTTGATACTGAGAAATGCTTACAATTAATATATATATTTGTCTTCATTTACTTTTGTTCTCAGAATTCAAACTTTGAAATAAATGCGCCGTATATCAGATTTGCTTTTTGCTACAGAAAGTATCTTGTAATTAATTTATGTGATCTTGATTTCTCTTTTTCAAAGATTTGAGGTATCTTCTTCGGACTGCAACTGAAACAAATCCCCACAATTACTTCTAGTTGAATATAGTCGTTGAAAATCAAATTCTAGCATTTAATGCTCTGAGATATTACCATTTTTCTCTATTAATTATGGAAAATAGCTTCCAACGATTATTTGGGTCGACTCAAAATGATTTTGGGTCGAATCAAATTACTTCTGAGGATACTGCAAGCTGGTGAGTCGACTCACTGATGAGCTGGGTCGACTCAATCTAATTTTGTCTCTGTTGTTTGACAGATGGCTGATTGCATTGACTCGTTGATGATCTGAGTCGACTCATAAGTGATGCTTTATCGTGGGTCGACTGAAAAACTTTATGTGTCAGCTCATAGCGTCTGGGTCGACTCATAGGCTACTTGGGTCGACTCACAATGTCATTTTTCACTTGAGTTGAGATCTGGGTTGAGACATGTCAACACTAGCATGTGTCCTAGAACTTAGGTCGACTCACTGTGGTATTGGGTCGACTCATGATGTCATTTTAGGTGCTAGATCAATGTCTGGGTTGACATAGGTGAACTCTGGCAAGGTTCTTGGACTTGGGTCGACTCACTATGAACTTGGGTCGACTCATGTTGGCATGTAAGGCGTTGGGTCGAGATATGGGCTGACTCATGTCGACTCTTGCAAGGTCTTTGGACTTGGGTCGACTCTCGAAGACTTTGGGTCGACTCAAGAAAGGGTTGAGTCGACTCAAAGCTATGCCTGTTAAATATACAAAGAGGGTTTTTGGTTGGATCGACTCATAGGAGATTTGGATCGACTCAGGCCTACGCTTGTTAAAGATATAGAGAGCATGAAATGGTGGGTCGACTCATAAGGGACTTGGGTCGACTCATTTTTACGTCTGTTAAAAAGTACTAAGGCTTTTTTGTGTTTGGGTTGACTCATATGATGGTGTGGGTCGACTCAAAATACTCTGTTTTGATTTTGGTGATTTAGGCTCTGTTTGGGAATGATTTTAAAGGTTAGGTTCTATTTGAAAAAATATTTAAATATTTGTTTAAATACCTGAAATCACTTAAATCAATATCAAATACAAAGTTAACTCATATAATGAGTGTTAACCTACTAAATAAATATTTAAACATATTTTGACAATTTAGTGAGATATATAGCATGATATGATCAATAATTGCGATATAATGAATATGATCAATTAACATATTGTTTGAAATCACTTAAACTTTAAGTGTAAGATTTTTGAGCTTATTTAATCATTTAAAAATTTTATTTGTTTATCATTAAAATTTATAATTGATTCGTTAAAAACCTTGACACTAACAATGTCTGACACTGATTTTATATAAAAACCCCAACAACAAGCACCACCCTTGTTGAACCCCCCCTCCCCTCCCTTCCCTAAGTTAGATAAATGTTTGGTGTGTCTGTTACTAGGTAAGTACCAAATGTAGGAGCCCAAAGATTTTACTGGTTATTTCGAAGATGATAAACGGTTACGAATCTCTAGCATCTTATTCTTAGATAATGTATTTATTTTATACTATTTTTGCATGCTTAAGATAAAAGTACAACCGTGAATGTATTTATTTTATACCATTTTTGCATGCTTAAGATAAAAGTACAACCACGATCCCTCTTGATCATTCTAAAATGCCAGTTATGATAAGATAAAAGTAGCGGAGATTAAATGATCCAAAATCAGAATAGGGATAGTCTATCATTAGATAACGATGTCTTATTCCAATTTGTAGATAACATATCCTAGAACGATGATAGCTTATCCGCGAGAGGCACAATCTAACATTTTTTATCATTTTTAATTTCTATCAAAAAAAATTATAAGGCTTGAGCAGAACCGCGGGGTCCACTCTAGGGGTTTTAATAAGAAATGATAAAATGGAATAAAAAAGGTAAAAGAGGTAAATTTGACAAAGTTCCTAAAAATTTGGAAGTGATGGGGTTCTTTTCTCCTTTTTAGGGTTTTCAATTATCTTGAACAAAAACGTAGTTTTATTAAGAATGATTTTTAGAAAATAGTGATTTAATTGAAGATGAATTCCTAAAACTTTGGAACGAATCAAAGGCCAGTCCTTCTTTTCTAGGGTTTTTCATTATCTTTGAAAAATGAATGATTAACACTTTTCTTGAAAAAATCTTTGTTCGATTTTTTATTTAACAAAATGATTTAATTTTTCATAAAAACTTCAAAAATACAAAAAATTCCCCTTTTGTGACAAAATTATAATTTTAAAAATCTTCAAGTCTGAACGCACATTCATAATGATTCATCATCATCTCGTCATTGAAAGCAGATTAAACATGCAAACATAGATATAGATGATTTGAAGCAAACTAACCATTCACAAGATAAAAATGAGAGGATATAATAGATAAAAATAACAACATGAATATTTTGAATCCATAAGAATACATAATGAATCGTCGCTCGCAAATATCTTATTATTTACATAACTTGAAAATAAAAAGAAATTAAATGCAATGACGAGGGCCAACGATTCACTAAGTATTTTTTTGATTTCAAGATATTCACGTTCCAACTAGATGAACAAAACAAAAATGATAACGAAAATGAAAAACAAAAAAAATTAACGATTACATTATAAAGAGATTAAATAACAGTTCGACAATCAGTCGTTTTTCGTATTTAGATAAAAATTAAAATTTTAAAAAAATATGAAAGATTCGTGGAACAAATGCTTATTTAATAACTTTATAATATATATTGTATATATAATCTTTAAAAAGCGAGAAAACAAGAAAAATACCTTCGAATACGAAATCTAAAAAACTGCCTGTATGATATTTTGATTGCCTTCGCTTTCTTTACTTTTGAATTTGTCACCAAAGATCGTGTCGATTGAGCCATCAATCGTGAATCTAGAATCGTATGATCGTCGAGTTTAGGGGTTCTACGACTTAAATGCTTCAAGAATTATGAGATTTGAGAATCTTTTGAGTTCGGATCACTAGGGGTTTGAGAGAATAACTAAGGGTTTGAGAGAATAATTCATGGAATTGGATTAGTCGAGGTTTTTTTGCACTTTTGTACGCGTTCCTAATTAACGGGAGGGTCTTTGTTTATATAGAGGAGACGATACAGTCAATCCCGAACTCTTTTGATGATTCTTCGGGCTTGGAATAGACCTCGGGTGATCAGGATAAGCCAAAATTGTGGAACAAGAGCCGAAAAGTGATGACTCGGGGGAAAATCGATCCGATTTTCCTAGATGGTCGGTCAGGCATTTCAAGGGGGCTCTGACTTTTTTTATTTTTATTTTTATTTTTGCATTTTTCTAGATAAATATTGAAAAGAAAAAAGAGTTCAAAGACCATAAAATTCTTAATTTTCAAAAATTCTTTTGTTAAAAGAGTTTCAAGCCCAAGGAACTCTTTATTTAAAAAAAAGGATTTTTGATTTTCTTTTAAAAATAATTCTTCTTTATTTTAAATCAAATTTTGAATTTCTTTAAAATCTTTTTTGATTTAAAATATTTCAAAAAAAGATTTCGGTCATTGGGCTTAAGGGTGTGTTTAGGGGGATTTTTGGATTAAAACTTGGTTAGGACTTTTTCAAAATATTTTGGAATTAAAATAAGATTAGGGATTTTATTTTTTTAAAAGGCTGGATGGTCTCGGTTTCCTAGACAACAGGAAATTCGGCTCTCCTAACTTGATATTTGGCATGTTGTGCTTCCTACTTTTATCATCAAGCTCAGATCATACTGACAAGCTTAAATATTAGGGTCTGACGAAATGGGGTGTCTACAGATACCCTTCTTTGACAGAGATTGTCCTGTAACGTGTCGGGAGTAGTGAATGTCAAAGACTAGAGACAAATATTTTTGTCATGATACTAAGACTTAAGCGGAAACAAGAAAAATATCATAAAGGTGGTTCTTACTCTGACTTCGTCGAGCTGTTTACGTACCCCTGTGTAAGGGATCAAACCAGCGTAGTTCATGAGGCAATACAAACACAACAAAGCAAAGCAAAGAAAAACTCAAGTTTAAAGTCACGGGGACTGAAAATAGCTTAAGGTCACTGGGGACCTAGGCTGATTTTGATTTTAAGGACCGAAGATAAGTTTGATTTTAAGGTCCAAGGACCATTTGAGAGAACCATTTAAGACTTAGGGGACCATTTGAGAGAACCATTTAAGACTTGGGGAACTGTTTGAACCGTTTAGGGTCTGGGGGATCATTTCAGGAAACCGTGTAAGGTTTAGGGGACCATTTGAACCGTTGTAAGGTCGAGGGATCATTTTAGGGAATCGTTTATGATCTGGGGGGACCATTTGAACCGTTTTAAGGTATGGGGGACCATTTAAGAGAATTGTTTAAGGTCTGGGGGACCATTTTAATTTAAGATTTAGGGAACCATCTGAGGGAACTGTTTAAGGTATGGGGGACCATTAGAATTTAAATTTAAGATCTAGGGGACCGTTTAAAGTTTGGGGCACCATTTGATGGAATCGTTTAAGGTTTGGGGGATCATTTGAACCGTTTTAAGATTTGGGGGACCATAATTGAGTTTGAATTTAAGGTTCAGGAGACTTAAATAAAATTTGAATTTAAAGTCCAATGGACCAAAATTGAGTTGGAATTTAAGGTCCAAGGGACCGAAAGGAACTTGAGAGTTTGAATTTATAATTTTGAATTTTAAGTTTGAGCTTGAATTTTGAATTTGAGTTTGAATTTGGGTTTGAATTTTAAATTTTGATTTTAAGTTCGAATTTGAATTTTGTGTTTGAATTTCAATTTTGAATTTGAGTTTGACTTTTGAGTTTGAATTTCAATTTGAATTTTGACTTCGAATTCCGAGCTTGGATTTAATTTGGATTTTGAATTTTAGATCCTGAATTTTGAATTTTGATTTGTATGGGGATTTTCAAGATTGTTTGAGTTTGATTTGGGGGCGAAGGACGTGTCTTTGAACATCTGGGTAGAAAATGAAAATCGAGGTTCAACTTAAGGGAAAAGTTGGTCTGGCGCAAGGTGCCCAGACAGCCGCCTTAGTTATCGAGTCCGGCACCCAAGGTTGGCCTATCTAACGCTTTTTGGGTCCTTTTTTTTTTGGGCTGAGTTGACTTAGTTAGTGGAGGTTTTCATAATCCAAAAAAAATCTTTGTTCTTTATTTGTGGCATTTCAAAACCTATTCAACTTCTGTCTAAAAGTGTAACACCCCTCTTCCAAAGGTGTAATTTATTCCACTTGAAAGGGATGGTATAACTTATCTAAACAGAATTAAGTATAAAACATAAGGAATGCACTCCGCATTGCCCCAAACTGAAACAATCAACCACCATATTCATATTCCATGCATATAATCTATGAAGGTATACTTCATCCCAAATACTAGATACTGAAAAGATAAGCTAACTATGGGATACACAATCCCAAACAAAAGTAAGATAAGTAGCATATGTTTTCTAGTTACAATCCAACATCAAAACATCCGTATAAATCATAAAATCCTAGGCATAGGCTCTACAATGAATCTTCTTTCCTTTTGGCATGGCATTAGTGGAATAAGAGTCTACCCCGAACGGAAATCTGCAACCACAAGATTACAGGAGAGTTGGCTTAGCATAAAATGAAATAAGATATAAAGGTGTCACATGTCATAAAGCATTTTATAATAAAAGCAACATCACCCACACATGTAGAAAAGGTTTCCATGCTTCTCAAACATTATACTTTGAAACACATTTATCAAAGCATCTTAACATCAGCATTCACATGTTATACCTTACAAGCATACATATGTATAACACCACACCCAACACACGCGTATAATGCCCAAGTTACTATTTTTCACTGCTTTGAGTCGACTCAGGAATGGGTTGGGTCGACTCACGAGTCTCTGGGTCGACTCACGACACCCACAGAAAAGATTTGGGTCGAGGCGTGGGCTGCTACACATCGACTCATGCACACAGGACAAAGTCTTGGGTCGACTCATCCACGGTTTGGGTCGACACACACAGATGGTCTCGCCTTGGGTCGACACCTCACCTTCATGGGTCGACTCAATTCATCGCTTGTCAAAACAACAGAGACTGAACAACATTGTGAGTCGACACCCCACCTCCATGGATCGACTCAACTCATCGCCTGTCAAAATTACAGAGGCTGGAAAATGGTTGTGTCGACTCATGGGCTTCGTGGGTCAACTCAAATTGTCGGCTGCAAAACAATAGAGAGCAGAACTTCCTTGAGTCGACACCCACCACCTTGGGGTTGACACAAATCACAGAAAATAGACCTGCTCTGTTTCTATTGTTTTCCTAGTTTAGGTTCTATTTGGGGTGAGAAAATTTGGTTTTTCTGCTTCATTCCAAGCCCGATAACACCTAAAAACTTCTCTCCTCCATATCATTCTCATCCAACACCCCAAGACCTCTCCCAAATGTCTTCCCAACCCGACTTTTGAAAGAGAAGCCAGTTTTCCTCCATTAAAGTACCCAACCATGGGTAAACCTTTACCAATGCATGGCCTAGAGCTAGGAAATGACTGAGGACCAAAAGTCTAGGTTCCATACTTTGTTCATGGGTTGTATTTCATGATGTGACTCGAATGGGAGATTAAAAACATGATTCTTACCTCAACAACCCCAAGAACACTCCAATGGCAGTTCTGCCTCTTCTTGCCTCTTTCCTCTCTCGGCTCCTCTGTGGATGGTGTAATAACACCTCACCTTTCCAGCTCCAAGTCCTTAATGTTCTAGGAATGAACTTCACTCACTCGTTCTCACTGTTCTTCACACAAAAGAGGGAAGAACTCTCGGATTTCTTTAGGGAGAAGAAGATGGGTTTCGGCTGTTCTAGAAAAAGAGAGAGAAAAGTAGATCCCTAATTTGGGGGAATCTCTCTCTGGCACAGCAACAAGTGGGGGACAAAAATGGGTGGGACAATGGGGCTGGTAGACCCCCAAAATCCTGACATTCAGATTTGATTTTTTTCCCAAAAAGGGCTTCATTTTAATTAAATGTTCGTACCATTGTCCTATGCTCCACCCATTTAAGGTTTAGAAGCTATTTCCCCCAGCACTCTCAATTCAACTAGTCGGCTAAAGGTAATTATTTAACAAATTTCCCATTTTAAACTCGATAAATATTAATTACTCATAAAATCTCATTTATAAATTACGGGATGTTACAACCTCCTCTCCTTAAAGAAATTTCATCTCAAAATTTAAACGTACCTGATCAAAAAGGTGTGGGTACTTCTGCCTTATCTCTTTCTCTCTTTCCCATGTGACCTCTTCCACTGAATGGCTGTGCCACAATACTTTTACCAATGGAATTACCTTATTCCTCAAAACTTGGTCCTTCCGGTCTAACACTTGCACCGGTTCTTTCTCGTAAGAGAGATCCAACCTGAGATCCACAGATTGTACTGACAGCACATGTGAAGGGTCAGGTATATACCTCCTCAATATTGATACATGGAATACATCGTGTAGCCTCGATAAATCTGGGGGCAGTGCTAACTGGTAAGCTGTACACCCAACTCTTTTTATGATCTCAAAAGGTCCAATGTAACGAGGACTCAACTTTCTTTTCTTGCCAAATCGCATAACGCCCTTCCATGGAGATACTCTCAAGAACACATGATCTCCTATATCAAACTCCAAGTCTCATCGCCGGTTGTTTGCATAACTCTTCTGTCTATCTTGATCATGTCTCAACCTTTCTCGAATTAACTTGACTTTATCTGCGGTGATCTAGAGTATCTCGGGTCCCAACAACTTTCTTTCCCCTACTTCATCCCAACAAGTCGGGCTGTGACACTTCCTCCTATAGAGAGCTTCGTATGGTGCCATTCCAATGGAAGATTAGAAACTATTGTGGTATGCAAACTCAACTAAGGAAAAGTGATTCTCCCAGCTACATGGAAGATCTAAAACACAAGCTCGGAGCATGTCCTCCAAAGTCTGGATGGTCTTTTCTGATTGCCCGTCGATTTGGGAATGAAAAGTTGTACTGAATTTCAACACGGTTTCTATTGCTTCCTGTAGGCTCTCCCAAAACTTCGACGTAAATCTAGGATCTCTATTAGACACCACTGATACTGGCACACCATGCAACCGAACAATCTTATTTATGTACAACCGTGAATACCTATCCATCGAGAAGGTCATCTTGATAGGTAAGAAGTGTGCTGACTTCGTCAGTCTATCAACTATCACCCATATAGCTTCATTTTCTTTGGGGGATCGCGACAAGCCTATCACAAAACCCATGGTAATGTGTTTCCATTTCCATTTCGGTATCGGCAAAGGTTGCAACAACCTCACCGGCCTCTGGTGCTCAATCTTTACCTGTTGGCACACCAAGCATTTGGAAATGAACTCTGCCACATCTCTCTTCATTTTGTGCCACCAATAGTTTTCGCGCAGATCCCGATATATCTTTGTGTTCCTCGGGTGCATCGTATACTTAGAACTATGAGCTTCCTCAAGAATCTCCTTCCTCAAATCAGCATCATTAGGAACACACAAGTGTTTCCCGAACATCAGGACCCCATCCTCAGAAACCATGAGGTCCTTGTTCACCTTTCTAATGACTTCATCCTGCAACTTCAACAGCTGAGGATCTACTTTCTGAGCTTCCTGGATCCTGTCTATCAATAAAGGCCGGAGTGTAAGGTGGGCAAGCAAGATTGTCTCCGTCTTCATTGATAGCTCCACCCTTGGGGGTAGCAGTTCTCGAAATAGACCGAGTTATAATCCTTGTAAGTGTGCCACTCTTCCCAACAATTTCCTGCTAAGGGCATTCGCAACAATATTGGCTTTCCTCGGGTGGTAATTAATTGTGCAGTCATAATTCTTGAGTAACTCCATCCACCTCCACTGCTGAAGGTTCAAATCCTTTTGGGTAAAGAGGTATTTCAAACTTTGATGATCCGTGTAAATTTCTGTCATTTTTTCATACAAATATTGTCACCACAATTTCAAGGCAAACATAATTGTCGCCAATTCCAAATCATGGATTTTGTTGGTCCGTATGTGAACAAACTAGAGGGGGGGTGAATAGGTTGAATGGCAACTTAATGACTTAATGACCTCTTTTTAATTTCTTCTTTTTAGCACTTAATGATAAACAAACAAGCAGCGGATTAAGAATCAAATAAAGTGCAAT
>JAUTBS010401537.1:0-10151 GCA_032361285.1 Aequorea victoria | reverse complement strand
ATACCATGCCATGTTATAATTCTGTATACAAACTATTTGTATTTCCCATTTTAGAATTGTACTGTACTATACATGATTCCATTCACCAGTTTTACTGATATTGTACCATTAAACATTTCAAGTTTCCAGTGAGATGAGATCTAGTTGATGAACTGTGGCATGGGATCCAAGCCTTATGACCTCTAGGACATTTATCATATTTGCTTTCGCATTTGTTTAGTACCTTTTATCATTAATACTATGACATCATTATGGAGATATTATGGGCTATTTTGACCTACTTTTATGATATGGGATTTTATTGTTTAAATCTATAAAAAAGAATATTATTTTAGCATATAGTTCGCTAAATTCATGTTAAGGCATACTTGGTTTGTTGGGTCAAGGCCCATGAACCATGGCCGATCACATTTCTCATTTTGGGACGTGACAAGTTTGATATCAAAGCATAAAGTTTTAAAAACACACATTGCATCATGTCTAAAAGAGGTCTGGATCCTCAACGTTCTATTTGTTGTGAGTATTGAATTATAGTTTATCAAGACTCATCTCAGATATATTTATTTTGATCTATTATAATATTTGTTAGATGGCTTGCCCTACACGCAACGTGAACTCTACTTATGTATTGACTGAAGGTGCACAAGGGGAGCATACCCCGATTACCACTCTTGTGGCTGAGACCTCAGTGGCTCCAGCAGTCCCACCTGTTCCGATAGCCCTAGCTGTTTCAGTTGCACAAACTGCCCTAGTGGCTGATGGAACTCTTTAAGCTCTCCAAGCATTGGTGGGCATGCTTGCTGGGTAATAATCTCAACCAAAAGTGTTAATGAAGACAGATCTATGACCTTGGATAAAGGTTCTATGTTCGAGAAGTTTATGAAAGTACATCCTCTGACCTTCAAATGATCGACCAACCCCGGTGATGCAGAAACTTAGAAGCTGAGGATAGAAAAGATTTTCAAGCGCTTAGGTTGCACCGATGACCATAAAGTGTCATTGGTAACTTATGTTCTGGAAGGATCAACCGAGCATTGGTGGCGTATGGTGAATCATCAGTTCGAAGAAAGAGGGCAAGATCTCGTCTAGAAGAAGTTTTTGGAGCTATTCGACGACAAGTACTACCCCGTGGCAACCAAAAAGCAGAAGCAAGTGTTGTTCCTAACAATGGAGCAGAAAGGGATGATTGTAGAAGAGAACGAGGCAAAGTTCATAGAATTATCGAGGTTCACGCCACAGTACATTACGGAGGAAGGAGACAAAGTGATCATGTTAGAGAGAGGCTTACGCCCAGCTACTCGCAGCAGAGTGTCATTGTTCGAGGCAAAGACTTTGTCGGGACTAGTGGCCACGGCTCTTCTGGCAGAAAAGAGTTTGGATGAGGCGCAGAAACACAAAGAATCACAGTCGAAAAGGAATAAAGACACAGGAATGACTAGAAATCACAATAGATGTAGCAACCCTTCCAAGAAGTTTCACACTCAAGCACAACCCCTAAATCAGAATAGAGGAGACACGAAGCAATAAACTTGGAATCCATGCAACCAGTGTGGGAAGGTTCACTCTCGTATACATTACTGTGACGGAATATCGAGGACCTGCTACAATTGTGGTAAGACCGAACACTTGTCCACTTATAGCAAGATTAAAGGAATGGGAGGACCGCAACAACAGCAACCGATTCAGATGCAAAGGCCGCCTGCACGTATCACTAGATCAGCTCTAACACAGCCTAATCGTCAAGGAGATCAGTGATAGCCCTTTTACAACTGGGCGCCAGGACAAGCAGCAGCTACTCAGGGACGCGTCTACACTCTCACTCGCAAGGACGCCGAAGCTTCACCATCCGTGGTGGAAGGTATCATCACCATATCTTTTATTCCTGCTAAAGTTCTCATAGACTCTGGTGCTACACATTCTTTTGCTTCACAGAAATTCTTGCAATGTTTAGCTTTTACGATAGAACCTTTGGACCGATACCTCTCTGTATCCACTCCTATTGAAGACTTGGTTCTGCTACGTGAGATTTTTCATTTTGTATTTATTGAGTTGGGTGACAAGACATTACATGTGGATCTTATTTCTTTGGCCATTTGTGACTTCGATGTCATCTTAGGCATGGATTGGCTCTTCAGATATCATGCTACCATTGATTGTTATTACAAGCGAGTAGTTTTCAATATCCATGGGCAATCCAAGTTCTTTTTCTAAGGAGACGTGGAGTTTGCAGCCCTTCATGCAAGTTGGATGTGGAGGAAGAATTGTGAAGGTCTTTTGACTTCTGTGTTAGGCACAAAAGTATCTGAGGTGAAGTTTGAAGAACTATCTGTTGTGAGGGAGTTCTCAGACATCTTTTCTAAAGACCAGCCTGGTATTCCTCCTAATTGTGAGATTGAATTCACGATAAACCTTCTTTCTAGTACTTTGCCTATTTTTAAGGCACCGTGCAGGATGACACTATTAGAGTTAAGGGAGTTGCAGGCTCAATTGCGAAAACTATTAGACAAGGGTTTTGTGCGACCCAGTGTCTCACTGTGGGGAGCTCCAGTATTGTTTGTGAAGAATAAAGATGGTTATATACGGCTATACATCAACTACAGAGAACTGAACAAGGTTACTATCAAGAACAGGTGTCTGTTGCCGCGCATCGATGATTTGTGTGATCAGTTACAAGGAGCTCAGGTTTTCTCCAAGATTGACTTGTAGTCTGGTTATCACCAACTAAAAGTCAAGAAGGCGGACATCTCAAAGACGGCGTTCAGGACTCAATATGGTCACTATGAATTCTTGGTTATGCCTTTTGGTTTGACTAATGCTCCGGCAACATTCATGATTTTTTTGAATCGGGTCTTCAAGCCTCAGTTGAATCGTTTTGTCATTGTATTCATTGACGATATTCTAATCTATTCTAAGAGTAAGGAGGAGCACAAGGAACATCTGTGGGAAGCCTTTCAAACTCTACGGGAGAAGAAGTTGTATGCCAAGTTTAGTAAATATGAGTTCTGACTGGACAATGTATCCTTCCTTAGCCATGTAGTTGGCAAGGATGGAGTATCTATAGACAGCAACAAGATTGAGGCAGTTGTTGATTGGCCGCGACCAACGTCAGTAACGGAGATACGAAGTTTCTTAGGACCGGTGGCCTATTATCGACGATTCGTGGAAGGGTTTTCTCGCCTTGCCCTGTCACTTAATAGCCTCACTCGGAAGGGAGTGAAATTTGATTGGACGGACAAGTGTGAGAATAGCTTTCAAGAGCTCAAGAAGAGGTTGACTTCAGCACCAGTTCTAGCATTACCTACCGATGTAGGAAATTTCGTAATCTACAGTGACGCATCTTATCAAGGTTTAGGCTGTGTTCTGATGTAGCATGGCAAGGTGATAGCTTATGCTTCACGCCAGTTGAAAGTTCATGAGGAGAACTACCCTACGCACGACTTGGAGTTGGTAGCCATCATTTTCGTAGTAAAGATATGGCGACACTATCTTTATGGAGAATCTTGCGAGATCTACACCGACCATAAAAGTTTAAGGTATATTTTCACGCAAAAAGAGCTTAATCTGAGGCAAAGGCGATGGCTCAAGTTACTGAAGGACTACGATGTCACACCCCAAAATTTGGAAAGGTGATCGGCCATGGACCATGGGCCTTGGCCCAACTAATTCAAGAAATTCATAATCAATTATTATCTAACAGTATGCTAAAACAACATTTATTACCATGGATTTAAATAGTTTAAGATCCGATTTCATAAATGTGGGTTAAACAGCCCAATAAACTCAACATGCTGTCTTGACAGCTCATAGTCAATTTGTTTAATTTTATTCAAATGCAGAAGTAATGTAAAGAATGCAGAAGCAAGATATAAATGTATAAATGCATGTCCTAGAGGCCTTTATGTTGGATCTCCTGAAGCAGCCGAGTCTATCAACAAGCTCATTTTTTGATAACCTGAAATGTTTTAATTTTACAATATTAGCAAAGTTGGTGAATAGAATCATGTTTATTACAATACAGTTCAAACAGGGGATATGGAATATTTTGTACATCAATATAATCATGACAGGATATATACAGTAATATTAAAAAGAAATCATTCATCATTTCATTTTACTATCTCATATCAAGATCTTATTTCATCACTTCATATCATTTCATCTTCGTATCATAATCTCATTTTATTATTTCATCTCAATATCTCATTTCATTCTTGCATATATAAATGTATATATATTTATATTTCTTTCATTTGGTCCCGTTATCAATGAGTCACCGAGTCATCACATAATTCAATCATTTGTGTTAGCCTAAAACCTTTTCAATCAAGTTTCTTTTTTGTTTTGACTTAACAACATATTGATTTGATCGTTTAGGAGATTGTTAGCCAAAACAAACTGATAAGTCATTATTGTTTGTGCATCATGAAATTGACACTACAATATAATTGATTTAATCATTGGGAATTTGTTAGCAAAATCTTCTTGATTATCCTAATGACTTGTCTGTCTATGAGAAAGTCTTTTTCAGAATTAATCACCTTTTTATAGCCCAAGATTCAAGCAAAAAGTCAAGAGAATACATCGAAGATGTAGAAGACTTTTAGAGATACCTGAGCCCAAGAAATCAGATTGCTCTTTAGTAAAATCAAAGGGAAAAAAGCAAAGGGTCGACACCTGAAAAACTATATCTCAGATTATGAAGAAGCAGGGAAAGGGTCGATACCTAAGAAGAAAGGGTCGACATTTTATTTAAATGTTCCAGCAGAAAGGGTCGACACCAAAGAAGAAGGGTTGACACCAAGGTTGTTCCCGTGGGCACTGGTTTAGAAGAATTCAAGAATGCAAAGAAAGGGTCGACACCAAGAAAGAGAGGGTCGACACCTCTAAACCAGTTATTTTAGATCTAAAGCGATTAGGGTCGACACCTCATGAAGAAGGGTCGACACCTGAAGCCTTCCCGAGAGCAAGAACATGCTGAAATCCAGTTTTGCAAAGGAAGGGTCGACACCAAGTGAGTTTGTGTCGACACTCAGTGTCCTCAGTCAAAAGGGTCGACACCAATGAAGAAGGGTCGACACCTTGAAGCTTCCAGTAGGGCATCAACTTTTTGAGTTTTAGAAATATAAAGGAAGGGTCGACACTAGGGATGGAAGTGTCGACACTTGCGCTGCCCAGATCTTTTGTGTCGACACCTAGGGTTATTTGTGTCGACACTGGCGTTAAATCTCAAAATTGTTGAAGCTTCGCAATGGCTAGTTTTTGGACTCCAACGGCTAGTTTTTCCTCCCTAACGGCTCTATTCTTGATTCCAGGTTTAAATACCCACATTGAAGATCAGAATAATTATAAAAGTCATGCAAGAGAGAAGATAAAGGATTAACACAAAAGAAATACTCTGAGATCCTAAATCATTGTGCAAAAGAGTGTATACTCTATTTTTCATTCAGTTCTCATTCTGAATATTCCTTCCTCTCATCTCCTTTATATTTTTGATTGAAAATATTTTTGAGGGAGAGTGGTATTTGTAAGTGAGATACAATCATTGTAAAATCATCTCACAAAGGATATCATCATACTCCAAACCTCCAAGATCCAAGTTACGATTCACATACTCAATGAATCCGATTGAGGCTACTCTTTGCCCTTATTTGAAGAAGGTGGTTTTTCTTCACCCGATAGGAAGAAGGCAGTTGCGATTCACCCACTAAAGAATCTGTAAAAGGTTTTGATTCACCCGCAAGAATTCGATAGTAAATTTTTAAGGTACTTGGAGAGTGGACGTAGGTCGAGTTGACCGAACCACTATAAAATTTATGTTTACATCTTTCTTCTCTTAAACTCCTTTATTTTTATGCTCTTAATTATTTCATTTCTGCTGCATTAGCTCGTTAAGTTTAAAAGAGCTAAAAGAGTTTAAAAAGTTTGACATCAACCTATTCACCCCCCTTTGGGTTGATTCTAGCTTAGTAAACTAGAACATCTAAGTGAACCTTAGAGTCTACATATATATATATATATAATCCATGTAAGATATACCTGATATACAAATATGTTTATGTACAAAAAATCTTGAAAATATGACGAAATAAACATGTACGATAAGATTGAAGAAAGAAAGCAAGAAGAAAACCCAAATATATAGAGATTTCAGCTATGGAATCTCTGTATCGAAGCTTTGGGTCGACTCACCATGAGGTTGAGTCAACCCATGCACCTTAGAGCTTGGTTTCATCGCCAGTGGGTCGACTCACGTGGAAGGTGAGTCGACTCATGAAGACAAGCCCTCGGTTCTTTACCAGCCTGCTATATGGGGTCGACTCATGGACTATTTGAGTCGACCCATGACCAACTGCCTTACCTTAGGTTGACTCATGACCTATTTTGGTCGACTGAAGAGGAGCCATCTCGGCTCACTCTGTCTTGGGTCGACTCATTATCCCTCTGGGTCGACTCACACCTTCACTGTATCGACCCATGGTGACTTAAGAGACTTGAGTCGACTCACAAACCCTTTTAGTCAATTTACATTCACCTATTACTATGACTTTCTACCTTGGGTCGACACACAACCTCTGTTGTGTGGACTCATGGCCGCCTGAGAGATTTGGGTCGACTCATAGACCCTTTGAGTCGACTCACATTTGCTTGATATGCATATACCGAGACCTTTTGCCTTTGAGTCGACACACGACCTTACCGTGTCGACTTATGGTCGTTTGTGATGATTTTTTGACCGAGAACCTCTATGTTGTGTCGACTCACATGCATTTTGGGTCGACTCATATACCAAAAATTCTTAGAAAATATTCTTATGTTAAAATCTAGAGCTTAGACTCTGTTTGGGCATCAATTTATTGAAAAAATAAATTAATTAATGATTAAATTAATACCATAAATAAACGTTAAAGTTTATAAATGGGGAAATAGTCCGTTTAGTAGCTATAAATAGTTTTATTAGCTTTATTTATGAATTATGATGTATTGAATTACATAATCAGGGTGACGAGAATTCTTACATTTGCTTACTGTTACTTTTGAGTTTGTTTTGGATATCAGGTGAGTAGATTGTCATGCTATGTATCTTTTAATAAAATTCCCGTATTTCCCCAAACTACTTTGACAGGAAAATGGATATGTTTAAATGCTTTGGATAAAACTGTTATGATATTCTTTTATTACAATTATGGTATAAATATTTTATGATATAAATGATTTTCTCATCTATTATGGAGCGATCATGTGACTTCTCTATTGGGACCATGTGGAAAGTCCAGATGATAGGCCCTACGGGGTGACTCTGGCCAACTAGAGAATAGACCCAGCCTAGAGACTTAGGTGACCCTAGTTACTCAACAGTTTAAGGGATATTCTGTGGGTTTCCGGTGACCTGACACTGGATCGTATTAGGGAAAAGGCCTAGGCGCCACCCTATGGTGACTCTATGTTCGATGATTGGATCCAATAGGCCGAGGCTACCCCGAGTTTATAGTTTCTGGCAATTGCACCCAGGCTGTTCCTATGGTTGTTGTTGATGGTTTCCCACACACATATTGATGATCATATCGCTGGTTCATTATTATCATGTTGGCATGTTTATGCGCGAATTATTATCTTTTGACATTATTATGTCATGTTGGCATTTTTATGCGATGTGATTATTGTGGACACCTCTGATGTCTAGTGTGAGATTTTATGTTGGTGACTTGTCTAGATATCGAGATCACGTAGAAAAATATATATATTGATAAATATTGGTGACTCATCTAGATATTGAGATCACGTGAAAATATTAATAATTTGATAAAAAAATGATGGGTTGTGTTGACACCCTCTTGATTATACAATATATCTCATACCATGATTATGTTTGAAGTATAACTATTTGAATCTCCTGTTTCGAACTGTATATTTGTATGCATGCATCCATTCATCAGCTTTACCTGACATTGTGATATAAACATTTCAGGTAACCAGTGACGAGGCTAGATGATGGACTCAATAACTTTGTAGGATCCAGGAATAAGACCACTAGGATATGCATTTTTCGCTTCAGCATTTAAATAAATAACACTGATTATGAATTGGTTGGATATAACCTTGTTGAGATACTATGGGCTGTTCGTCCCACATTGATAATATTGAATTTTAATTGATTAAATTCTTAGTATTTGAGATCTTTTTAGCATATTGTTAGCTAAATATTGTTATGAATTTCTTGGTTCATTGGGTCAAGGCCCAATAACCATGGACGGTTATCTTTTTCAAATTGGGGTGTGACAACTAGGTCCAGGTTATTGTAAATTTTTTGTTCAAAAAGCAAAGAAGGCTAATGCTTGTTTGAAAAGGCCTCGCCGAGGTGTTAACACAGTTGGAGAAAGTACTGTTGGTCGGAATGTTGCTTGGTGATATTGTGATGTATATTACAACTTAATTTATTGATTCATTTCTATATTCGTAAATTCTATACTTTATGTAATTATCATGTTTCTAACTAATTTAAATTATTTTTTCAGGTGATTGAGAAGGAGAAAGATACATAGGAGCTTGTGGTTTTTTCAGGTGGAACGGAGCGGTTGAATTAATGGGGGATATATAGGAACTAGAGATTTCTACTTCATTTATGAGAATTATTTTAGATTATACTTTTTGTTTAAAACTTTAATATTGTCTTAAGAGTATGATTTGTGCACATATATTAGTATATTTTGACTTATTTTAATTAAATATGAATGAATATTTTGTTACAGGAAATGAATGTGAATGAATATTTTATTACAGGAAATGTATATTTGAATGAATTAATAAAAATTTTTATTGTTGCATTGGTATTATGTTCGTCGCTAATTGTTTGGCTTATAAATATTATTTGCGTCGGTAGTACCTGTCACTAAAAGTAGTATTTGCGACGGCACAAATGCAGTAGCAAAAATTTAAGATTTTAATAGTATTTGCGTCGGCCTATTTCCGTCACAAAAGATTTATAAACAGCCGCCAATAATACTTTTGCGACAGAAAATCAACCCGTCGCTAAAAGTTATTTTGTTATAGTATTTGCGACAGCGTTTGTCCGTCGCTAAGGGTCAATAATGCCGTCGCAGATATTAGCGACGGCTACTTTCCGTCGCTAAAAAACTTTTGCGACCCCCTCAGTTGCGTCCCCCCTTTTTTCCGTCGCAAAAACTCACAAAGCCGACGCCAATACTATTTGCGACGGCTGTTTGACTATTATCGACGGTTTTATACCGTCGCAAAAGGTACTTTTTCTACTGATAGCTTCAAGGAAGCTGATACATTACTTCCAGGCTCACCCCATCACGGTCCTAATTGAATATCCTCTAAAGGCATTGCTCGACAAGGCCGACCTCACAGGAAAGATCTAAAGGAGGGCCGTGGAGCTCGGCGAGCATCACATCAGTTTTGAGCCGCGAATGGCCATCAAGGGACAGGTCTTGGCCGACTTCATTGCCAAGTTCACCCCGTCGGACGAACCAACGGCAATCCCGACCGAAAGCAAGGGATGCATGGGCAATGTGGCAGTTCAGTCAAATTTACTAGCCGAAGAGATAGGTAAGGCCAGCTCCCCAACTAGGGCCTCCGAGCCCCAAGCTGCCGAGCTCGAGGGGAACCCCTATTCGGTTGGGAACAAACCATCGAGAGAAGCATGGAAGCTCCAGGTTGACAGCACGTCCAATAACAGAGGTGCAGGTGCCGGCCTCGTCCTGACTTCACCAGAAGGCATTACCGTGGAGCAGTCACTCAAACTTGATTTTCCCGCCTCGAATAATGAGGTCGAATACGAAGCCCTCTTGGCCGGCCTCCGGGCGGCTAAGAAACTTCATATAGCCGAGCTTGAAGTATACAACGATTCCCAATTAGTTGTCAATCAGCTAACAGGAATATATGAGGCCCGTGATGACAGGATGGCTCGGTACCTGGGAAGGGTAAGGAGCGAGATCGAGGGATTCAAGGCCTTCAAGATCGAGCAGTTCGGCCGCGAGATGAACAGCCACGTCGACGCCCTCGCGTCCTTAGCCACGGCGAGCGTCTCCAGCAACAAGAGGCAAATCATAGTGGAGGTCCTAGTCGAACCCAACATTGAAGAACACACTCTAGAGGAAATCCTCCTCGCTGAGCCAGCCCGGAGCTGGATG
>JAUTBS010401526.1:0-10152 GCA_032361285.1 Aequorea victoria | reverse complement strand
CGGTTGGACGCCTTTAAGTCAATCCAACCACATATAGGCCGCGTAGGTCTTAGGATGACCTTATTCTGTTGATTTTTCATCTTTGGGGTCTCGGTTAGATGCCTTTAAGTCGATCCAATCACAATTGGGCCGAGTAGGTCCTAAGGTGGCCTTACTCTGTTGAACTTCTATCTTTAGGGCCTCGGTTGGACGCCTTTAAGTCGATCTAACCATATATGGGCCGAGTAGATCTTAGGATGACCTACTCTGTTGATTTTTCATCTTTGGGGCCTTGGTTGGATGCCTTTAAGTCGATCCAACCACATATGGGCCGAGTAGGTCTTCGGATAACCTACTCCGTTGAATTTTGTCTTTGGGGCCTCGATTGGATGCCTTTAAGTCGATCCAACCACAATTGGGCCGAGTAGGTTTTAGGATGACCTACTCTGTTGATTTTTCGTGTATAATCTGTACAATTGTTTGAGAAGAACTGATGCTTTTATTACTTTGAAGCTCTTACATGTCTTTTTACTGATAATACTTTTTGAGGTGCTCGGCATTCCATACGTGGGGTAGTGCCCTTCCCGTTGCATCCTTCAGCCGATAGACACCTGATCTTACTCGATCTTCTATCTGGTATGGGCCTTCCCAACTCGGGCCTAACTTGCCTTCTTGTGGATCTTTAGTTGCAAGAGAGACTTTTCGGAGGACTAAGTCCCCTACTCAAAATTCTCTCTTCTTGACGCTGTTATCGTAGTACCTCTTCATCTTCTGTTGGTAACTCGCCTTTCTGAGGGCTGAGATCTCTCGAACTTCATCTGGCTGGTCCATGCTTTCTCAGAGAGTCTGATCGTTTTGCTTCTCGTCGAAGTGGGCTACACGGTGGCTTGTCAGACCGACTTCTACGGGGATGACTGCTTCACTCCCGTATGTAAGCATAAAGGGAGTTCCTCCTGTTGGTGTTCCGACGGTGATCCTGTAAGCCTAGAGGATGTTTGGGAGCTCCTCGGCCCATAGGCCCTTTTCTATTTTCAGTTTGGTCTTGATTATCTTCAGGATTGTTCAGTTGGTCACCTCGACCTGCCCATTAGCTTGTGGATGGGAAGGGGAGGAGTACCTGTTCTAGATGCCGAACGAGTCGCAGAACTCTCTGAATCTTCTACTGTCGAATTGTCTGCCATTGTCAGTGATAATGGTCTTCGGGATGCCGAATCGGCATACGATCGACCTCCACACAAACTCTACTATCTTCTGGTCGGTGATTTTTGCCAACGGCTCGGCTTCTACCAACTTGGTGAAGTAGTCGATTTCTACTATATTAGTCGAACGTCTCGAGGAGCAGAGTCTAGATACCCACAGGTGGAGCAGTTGGCCTTTGTCTTAGTCACCTCGGCTAGGCGGCTGTGCCCCTACTTCTAGGCCCATACTATAGTTATATTGATCGACCAGCCGTTGAGGCAGTTACTGGAAAGGCCAGAAACCTCTAGATGATTGATACAGTGATCGGTAGAGTTAAATGAATTCAATATCCAGTATCGACCACAACTAGCCATAAGAGGCCAAGCCGTAGCCAACTTCATAGCATAATTCACTGCCCCATAACACATCCCCACCGAACAACAGCAAACTCATTGGGCAGTTGAAGCTTAGCAAGAGGCCGAGGTAAGCTTTGATGATCAACATGTATGAACGATTAATGTCTATGGGTCTATGAACCAATCAGCTAGTAGTGTTGGCCTAGTTCTCGTCTTTCCTCAAGGAGAAGTGTTAGAATATACTATGCGCTTTAGATTTCGGGCCACCAACGAGGCAGAATACGAAACTGTCATAAATACACTTAGGTTGGCACTAGTAATGAGTGTAAAATAAGTGAAAACACTCAGCGACTCGTAGTTAGTGGTAGACCAAGTATAAGGTGAGTTCGACACTCGAGAAGAGCGAATGAAAGCTTACAAAGCCGTCATAGAAGAGCTCAAAGGCAAGTTTGAAAAATTTCTAATCGAAAAGATCCCTAGGGATGGCAATTAGAGAGTCGATGACCTTGCTCGGATGGTCTTAGCTTCTGAGGAACAAATAGGTTAAGGTATACTGATAGAGTACATGAATCAGCCGAGCACAATTCAAGAAGAGACACTGAGCACAGCGGTCATCATGGCACACATATGTGTAGTTTGGGCAGAAGACATCATCAACTTTCTGCGAAGTGGCCAGCTGCCAACCAACAGAGCCAAAGCTAGAAAGTTAAGATACCGGGCAAGCAAGTACGTGCATATCGATGACATTCTATATAAGTGTGGCTTCTCGGTACTTTACCTATGGTGTATCTCAAAAGAAGAGTCAAAATACGTGATGAGAGAGGTACACGAGGGGATTTGCAACAACTACTGAGGTGGTCACGCCTTATCAGGCAAAATTGTGAGGGTCAACTACTACTAGCCCACAGTACAGAAGGAAGCAGAAGAATTCTTTAGGAAGTGCGACAAATGTCACCAGAAGAGCTCACAATAGTCACCACCCCTGGCCATTCGCCCAATAGGGAATTGACATACTGGGACCATTCCCGATCGGGAGAGGACAGGTAAAATTTGTGATGGTAGCAATCGACTACTTCACCAAATGGATATAAGCAGAACCATTGGCAAAGATTTCCGAGTATAAGATAATAGACTTTATCTGGAAGTCGATCATATATCGGTTCAGGATCGTAATGAGTATTATAACTGACAATGGTAAACAATTCGATAACAATGTGTTCAGAGAGTTATGTGGGTGTCTGAGCATCCAGAATTGGTACTCTTTCCCTGCCTATCCACAAGCCAATGGACAGGTGGAGGTAACCAATAGAACAATTCTGAAGATGGTCAAGGCAAAGCTAGAGTCAGCAAAAGGCCTATGGGCCGAAGAGCTTTGAAATGTTCTTTGGGCAGATCGAACGATGGTACGAACTTCAACAGCGGAGACCCTATTCATACTCGCTTTTGGGAGTGAAGTAGTCATCCCAGTAGAGATCGGCTTAGCAAGTCATCGAATCTCTAACTTCGACGAGGAGACAAACGACCAAGCTCTCAGAGAAAGCCTAGATCAGATAGACAAAGTCCGAGAGGCCTTGGCTCTTAAAACAGCTCTCCATCAACAAAAAATGAAAAAAATACTACGATAATAACGTCGGAAAAAATACTCAATAAAAGTATCTTTTTTTCTCTATAGTCCCTGTGTTATGTCTTCCATCTACAAAAAATAGATAAAGTTCTACAGTCATATCGTCTGAGGATCTAGTCGGCCAAAAAATGGCTAGATCGCATGAGGATCCAGCTGAGGCCTTAAAGATTTCTATAATGTCCAACAACCAAATTTCCTGAGAATATGGTTGGCCAAAGAACGGTTAGATCGACTGAGAATCTAGTCATCACCTTAAAGATTTCTACAAAGTACAATAACTAGATCGCCTGAGGATCTGGTCAGTTAAAGAATGGTTGGGTCGCCTGATGATCTAGCTGAAGCCTTAAAGATTTCTACAAAGTCCAACAATCAGATATAATAGCTAGATCACCTGAGGACCTGGTGAGCCAAAGAACAGTTGGATCGCCTGAGGAACCAACCGAGGCCCAAAAAAAATTCTATAAAGTTCAACAGCCAGGTTGTTTGAGGATCTGGTCGGCCAAATAACGATTGGGTTGCCTGAGAACTCAACGAAGATCTCAAAGACTACTATAAAGTTCTACAACCCGACCACGTTAGGTCAATCAACGGTCGGATTTCTCAAACAATCCAACCGAGGCTCTAGAGACTCAGGTAAGTTCTACAACCCCGAATTAAGTTAGGATCTAGTTAGACCAATCAACGGTCGAATTGGTTGAGAATCCGACCAAGACTCTAAAGACTTGTAAATTCTATAACTGGATCATTTTAGGATCTAGTCATGCCAATCAACAGTCAGATTGTTTAAGAATCTGACCGAGACTCTAAAGACTTGTAAATTCTACAAACCATATCACCCTAAGATCTGGTCGGCCAAAATAGCGGA
Organism: Aequorea victoria; assembly: GCA_032361285.1. Classification (NCBI taxonomy): domain Eukaryota; kingdom Metazoa; phylum Cnidaria; class Hydrozoa; order Leptothecata; family Aequoreidae; genus Aequorea; species Aequorea victoria. The sequence goes on along the minus strand of JAUTBS010401526.1, from coordinate 6,149 downwards.
CGGATTACATGAAAATCCGACCGAAGCCCAAATAACTCGTAAATTCTATAAACAGATAAAGTTAGGATCTTGTCGGTCAAAATAGCGATTAGATTATTAGAGAGCCTGACCTAAACCTTAAAGACATAGATAAAATGTAGAAGAATCCATTAAAAGTTGGAAAGGCTAACTGAGACATTCAACACTTAGTAAAATAAAAATATAGGAGAAAAGTAAAGAGACATTCAGAAAGGCGAGACAAGGCATTAAACAGGATATTCTATTCATTCATTAAAACTATTTCTACAAGAAATATAAAAAGGATTACATAGAAGAAAGAAAGATTAAGCTGGGGGCGGGCAAGTTTTCCTTTCTTAGTTGATGGCCATTCGGCCTCGTCATCGTTTTCCCATAAGAAAAGGGAGAAGTCGATCTCCTTGAAGGCAACAGCTGAGCCTTCATGGAACTGAAACCGTTGATGTAGTAATCAGCGGTCTCAGCACTGAATTCTTCAAAAGTTTTGAAGCTTTCGATGACCTACTGCTCAACCTTCACCAGCTTGGCCGAGAGCTCAAGCACTTGAGCTCTCGGCCTCTACAGCCTTCTTCTCTACTATAATAGCCTTAATCTTCACTTCGCCCAGCTTCTCCTCAGTCTCCACAGCCTTCTCCTCGGCTGCCCCCTTCTCAGTTATGAGGCCAGATACCTCAGTCTTGGCTCGAGCAGCAGTCCGTTGGAGCTCGACCTTTGCTTTTTTTAGCTCCTCACATTGCTTCGAGAAGTCAACCTGCAGAGCATTGGCTTTCTTGATCTCAGTAGTGACATAGGCTTCACGCTGGTAGCACTGGTTGGATAGGTGGACTTGCCAAGCACAAGCCTGAGATAAGAAAACATAAGGAAGTTATTTACGTTAAAAATAAGAAATGAAAGTAAAACGGAAAAACTAAGAATAGAGCTTACCCGAGTGAGGTCAAGGATTAGATCATTGGCCATGGGTGCTATCCCGATATCGGCCAGAATGGGGTTGACGTCCCCAACGAAGTCGGCCATCTCTTTGACATTCATCAGATCCTTGTCCATGGGTTCTGGCCCGGGCAATGCTAAAATTATTCTGCATATCGTCGGGCTGGGAGACAGGAGAAGGACCCAAGGTAGCTGAAGGGCTCGTAGCAGCAGGAGTGGTCAGCGGCTCAGCTGGAGGGACCACTACTACCGAGGATATAGTCTCTATGGGTGGAGGGCCTCTGGTGGATCTAACTCCACCATAATTGGAGTCGTGGCCTTGGTGGCAGTCGCAGAAGAAGGGGGAGCCCTCTTAGGATTTTTTTCCACAGAGGCCTCAGCCTCCCCAGAAAGGTAAGATCGTGCCTTTACGAGCTGGGTTTTATCTAGTCTCTTCAATATTCATGTTCAGAAGGTAGAAGAAACAAGTTAGAAACACGCATAAAGTATTAAAAGCTAAAATAACAGAAGAAGGGCTGACAAGACGGATAAAAAAAGAAAGGAAAGAGATTCTCACTAGGGACATTGGGGCCGAGAAGACAAGCGATCAGCTTCTAAGGGGTCACCAGGGCACCGAAAGATCTGGTTTGGAAATTCTTGGCAGCTTTCACCCTGGCTTTCACCTCATTGTCGACTAGGGGCTCAGCAAATATGTCCCCGGTTGAGATCATCCCCAGTAGGGAATGATCCTGGGAGACTTAGGCCTAACCTCCTCCTAAGGCTGGAATTCCCAGTCTTCTCTAGAAATAAAAAAGTATCGCTCCTTTCAGTGCTTGTTGGAGGAGGGGCAACCTTGGATGAGTGCTCGATCATCAGACTGAGATTGGAAAAAATAGCACCCAACTTATTTTTTCTTGGGTTGGTAGCAGTAAAGGAACTATTCGAAGGTTAGATGGAACTGGTCACCATTGGCCTCCTCTCACAAAATAATCGCGCCGTGAAGAATCCTTCACGTGTTGAGCATCAATTGGCATGGGACTAGACCTAGGAAGTCTAAGAGTTTTTGGACGACCCTGGGAAAAGGAATCTGAATGCCAGCAGGGAAGGCATGCTCGTACAAGCATACCTCCCCGAGCAAATGAGTACACGCTAGGTCATTGGCCTCAAGGACCCTACACATTATAGAAGTGGGGATTGAGAAGGTCTTACAAAAGCGCTCTATGTTAGAGGCTCGGAAAATAGAAGGAATGGACTCGGCGGTAAAAGTCTGGTCCCCCTCCTCAAGATGTGAACGACAGAGCTGGAGGTCTCTCCACCATCAGGTGATAGATGACCTCGGATTATGGGGACAACAGGTCCAGGGACCGAGACGATTGTCTTGGACCCAAACTGGGAGGGTTTAGCCCCAGTTGATTCAATTTCATGGGGATACTCTATCGTCCCCTGTCGAACTAAAGGCAAAAGAAACCTAACAATGGTAGTAGCCTCCCTCATGGCTAGACTGAACAAAGGGCAGTCAAAAACAAAAAATTTTGACAGAGGTGGGAAGAAAAAAGTTACTCAATTAACAAAGAAAATAGGGGAAGGAGGAAAAACACGAGGTTATGGGAGAACTTCTAACCGAGAACTCGAAGAAGCCAGGTTGGTTCTTTAAGAGAGGAGACGCTGAGAGAAGGAAAAAATAAAAAGAAAAAATGAGAAAAGAGACAGGAACTTACTGGAAAATGGCAAAGGATAGGGAGAGCTACTTCGGCTAGAGAAAGGGAGGACTGTGGAATCCTTCGTCGAAGGAAATACAGAGGCCGCTGGAAGAGCACAGGGTAAGGAAGAGAGAAAAGAAGAAGTATATTCTGAGAGAATTTGGAAAGTAAAAAGTGAGGGAAAACCCTCCATCGATTATATAAAGACAAAACACGAACGACCTAGATTAAAACAAATGTTTGGATCTAACGGTTCCCAAGCCGAGGAATCTCAGCCGTTCGACGTGCGATGGCTGACGGCCAAGATTGAACCACATGTCAGTTGGAACTCAAACGCTCATCATTTTCCTACCATTTGAAAAGGCCATCATTTAATGTGAGGTGACATTTGAAAACAGTACCCGCCATCTCGGGAAGAAGAAAGGACATCTCGTTCTACATTTAACTATCACCTCGGGTAATAAAAATGACATCATAATTAGCGTGTATCCGTCACTTAAGACAAGTATATTCCCATTGCCGATTGTGTTTAGCTTAGGAATAGGAGACGTCTGATAGTATAAACTGGTCAATCGGCTACGACCGATCGAGATGAAAATCGAAAGATATTCTAATCGACCGACTCACTAAAAATGAACAACCAAAGTTACAGATGATTAAAATCACCGTTCTAATCGACTGGGGACACGACATCATGCCAAGCATACCAACTATAAAACCCAGTAATTTATATAATTAATTAATTAATTAAAATAATGAACTAATAAAAAATTTAATCAAGTCATTTAATATTATAAAATTTTTAAAATAATAAATGATAAAAAAATAATTATTTTAATTATTATATACGAAAAAAGAAGACAAAAGCAGGAAGTAAAATAACAAAGAATTCCCTAAATTGCTGAGATCATAGCTGGTGGTTTGAAATAGGAGGATAAATTAAAAGGAGGGAATCGTGGGTGTGATCCCTGAAAATCTGTCATCCCCTATTTAAAAACATGATTTTCTCTACCTCAGTCCTCTCACCGCCATCCATGATATCTCTCAGTCATCCCTAATCCTCTCTCTGCGATTTTCTTCTCCCTCTCGGCTTCTCTTCCTCAGTAGCAGCGCCGCTGCCCAGCACCACCACCAACACCATCACCATCGTCGGCGTCACCACTCCTCGCCGGTGTCATCATAATCGGCCATCTTCTTTCTACCTCTGGTTCGTCCCCCTCACATCCTCTATTTTTGGTTATACACAGATATACATATATATATATATATATCACATCATCATGTAGTTAATTAATCATCGATTAAAGCTTGAATCTTTAATAGTTTCAAACACATAGAGATACAAAAATATCACACAGGTCTAGATATATATATATACACATATAAACATATTGATATATAAAAATAAGATATCATATATCTGTTATTTATATATATACGCGTAATAAATGAGATCACAGAAAAACAATGTATAAAATATACATTAAAAATATATACGGTTCTATACATAAACCTTACAAAAATATGATAAAATAAATATGAAATAATAAACAATGAAGAAAGAAAGGGAAAAGACCCTGAATTACAGAGATTTTAGCCATTAAAATCTCTGCTTCAAAACTTTGGGTCGACTCACCATGAGGATGAGTCGACTCACGACCCTTAGAATTGGGTTCCGTTGGCAGTGGGTCAACCCACGTGGATTTTGGGACGACTCATGAAGGTAAGGCCTCGGTTGTTTCTCAAGCCTTGGCTTGGGTCGACGCATGAGTCCTTGGAGTCAACTCATGACCACTATTAGACCTCCTTGGGTCGACTCATGCATCACCTGTTGGATATGGGTCGACTCATTCCTTCCTTGAGTCGACTCATGGCCTATTTTTATCGACTGAAGACGAGCTGCCTCGGCTCACTCTGCTTTGGGTCGACTCATCCTACCTTTGGGTCGACTCACAGTCACCTGTTACTGAGACTTGCTGCCTTTGATCGACACACAACCTCTATTGTGTTGACTCATGACCATCTGTTAGACTTGGATCGACTCATAAGTCCTTTGAGACAACTCACAGTCGTCTGTTATGCCATATACTGAGACCTATTACCTTTGGGTCTACACATGGCCTTGATTTGTCAACTCATGGTCACCCGTGATACCTTTCTGTCGAGCCTTCTCTTTGTTGTGTCGACTCACATACCACTTGGGTTAACTCAAAATAATAAAAATCTTTGAAAACATTCCAGTTTTAACACTAAGGCTTATGCTCTATTTGGACATTAGTTTAATGATAAATTAATCTTTTAATGATTAAATTAATATCAAAAACAAACTTTAAGACTTATAAAATGAGAAAGGGTTCGTTCGGTAATTAAATTCAATTTTATTAGCCTTAATTATTGATTATGATCTATTAAATTGCATAATCAGGGTGATGTGAATTCCTACATTACTATTATTGTTGCATATTGTGCTTGCATTGGATATCACGTGAGTTGATTGACATACTACGTACTTTTAATAAAATTCTCGTATACCCCAAATTACTTTGAAAAGGAAATGCATATATTTTAAATGCTTTTAAATGATATATGATATACTCTTGTAAAATCATGGTACAAATATTTTATAAGTTTTGATTTCTATATATATGGTGCGATTATGAGATATGATTCTTGGGAAATGAAAAGGTCCGGAGGAAAATCCTCTACGAAGGTGACTCTAGCTAGCTAGGGAACAAGCCTGATCTGAATCTCGTGATAACTCTAATTGACTCAATAGTCAAGGGACAACCCAAGTGTGTCTAGTGACCTTAACTGGGATCATTTAGGGAACAAATCCAGGCGCCAACTTGTGGTGACACTATTTTTGATATTAGATCCAATGGGCCGAGGATGCCCTGAGTTTATGAAATTGCATTGGTTACTATGTTATGATCAGGCTGTTCCTGTGGTAATTGATTGATACTCACACTCTTTGATGAGTATATCGCTAGAACCATTATGATATTGACATTATTATGTCCTGATGATGATTTGACAGTTATTCTGTCCATAATTAAGATATGAATGACTCGTATTGATAGCTATATCCTATGAAAAAACATGAATATTTTGAAAGAATAAAATATGGGTTGTGTGATTGCCCTTTTTGATTATATTGTGTATCTCATACCATAATTATATTTGAAATACTAGATATTTTAAATCTCATATTTTGAACTGTATTTTATTATGCATGTTTTCATTCACCAACTTTAGCTAACGTTGTAATATAACATTTCAGGTAGTCAAGGAAAAAGCTAGTTGATGGACTCGGTAGTTTCAAGGGATCCAGGAATAAACCCTTCTCGATAAGGGTTTTGTGCGACCAAGTGTATCTCCCTGGGGTGCACCTGTGCTATTCGTTAAGAAGAAGGACGGAACCTTACGGATGTGCATAGATTATCGTCAGCTGAACAAGGTTACAATAAAGAATAAGTATCCTCTACCAAGAATAGATGATCTAATGGACCAACTAAAGGAAGCTAAAGT
>JAUTBS010401525.1:0-17318 GCA_032361285.1 Aequorea victoria | reverse complement strand
TATAGATCTAGAATTAATTTTAAATAATAATTATTAAAAATTAAGAAAATAAGTATTAAAATTTGAGAAAACGCATGATTAAAAAAAAGAGTAAAAAGTAATATTTAAAAAAAAGTATTTTTTATCAAAGAGATAAAGTAAAAAATTATGAAAACAATCTTAATCATATTAAATATAATAAGACATAAATCTTAAAGGTAATTTTAAACATAATTTTAATTAATTAAATTAAATATTAATTATAAGTACAAAAATTAATTATAAATTGGGACAACAAATAAAATCAAGTTAAACATAACAAAGAAATAAGTTTAAAGATAGAGTAAAAAAAAAATTTAAAATGAAATAAAAAGTCATCAAAAAGTGAACAAAACATCTTAACTATTGATTGAAGAAAGAGAAATAACAACAATTGGATTGACACATAAATGTCACTATCAAGACCAAGGTGTATTGTATTATATATATATATATGTATATAATATTGTTCGTATCCTTCCATGTTTCAGTGAGGAGACACCATCTGGACGGGCTTGGCCACTGTCTGGACGCCACCAACCCAGAGTAAGGTTATTTTTCTGCTCTCCACCGTTTAGACGGAGCCGCCATCATCTGGACGACCAACACATGCAGGAAATTTCTCGTACGAGAAGCAGAAAAACCTCTATCCGAACGACCACTAATCCCGTCCAGACGGCGCCGTGCTATGAGGTGCGATTAGGTCAGGTTCTTTAGATACTTGTGTGCCTAACATAGAAGCCAAAAGACCTTTGCAATTCTTCCTCAACATCCGGTTAGCATAGAGGGTTTCTAACCTTATGTCTCATTGGAAGAAAAACATAGGTTGTCCAGGGATATTGAAAACTACTCGTTTGTAATAACAGTCAATGGTCGCGTGATTCTTGAAGAGCCAATCCATGCCAAAGATAACGTCGAAGTTACGAATAGCTAAAGAAATATGGTCTACTGGTAATAACATGTCACCCAATTCCACAACTCCATAACGACATATCTCATGAAGCAAAACTGTGTCCCCAACAGGAGTAGATACAGATAGGTATACATCCAAAATTTCAATCATAAAAGATAAATGGTGCAAGAATTCCAGTGAAGCAAATGAATGTGTAGCACCAGAGTCAATGAGAACTCTAGTAGGTACATAGGATATGGTGATAATACCTTGCACCACGGAGGGTGAAGCTTTGGCCTCCTCGCGAGTAAGAGCGTAGACACATCCTTGAGTAGCTACTTTATGTCGTTGCATCCGGTTGTAGTAGGGCTATCGCTGATCTCCCTGACGACTAGGCTGGGCTGGAGCTGGTCCAGTGATATGTGCCAGTGGTTTCTGAATCTGAATTGATTGCTGCTGTTGCAGTCCTCCCATTTCTTTGTTCTTGCAGTAAGTGGATATGTGTCCGGTCTTATAACTGTTGTAGCATGTCTTCGACATCCCATCGCAGTAATGTCCATGAGAGTGAATCTTTCCACATTGGTTGCACGGATTCCAAATTAACTGCTTCGTATCTCCACCATTCTGATTTTTGGGCTGAGTCTGAGTGTGAGTCTTCTTGACAGGATTGTCACCTCCATGGTAATATCTGGTCGGTTTCTGATCTCTATTCCTATTTGGCTGTAATTTCTGGTGCTTCTGTGCGTCATCCAAACTTTTCTCTGCCAGAAAAGTCTTGGTCACTAGTTTAGACAAAGACTTTGTCTCGAATAGTGACACTCGGTTGCGGATGGCAGGGCGTAAACCCCTCTCGAATATAACAACTTTGTTTGCATTGTCTACAACATACTGCGGTGCAAACCTCGACAATTCTGCGAACTTTGCTTCGTACTCTGCTATTGTCATTCCTTTCTGCTCCATTGTTAGGAATTTCACTTGCTTTTGCTTTTTGATTGCTACGGGGTAGAACTTGTCATCGAACAACTCTAAAAATTTCTTCCAGATGAGCTCCTGCTCTCTTCCGTCAAACTGGCACTTCACCACGTGCCACCAATGCTTGGTTAGTCCTTCAAGAACATAAGTTGCCAATGACACTTTATGGTCATCAGTGCAACCCAAGCGCTCGAAGATCTTCTTGATCCTCAATTTCCAAGTTTCTACATCGTCGGGGTTGGTCGATCATTTGAAGGTCGGAGGATGTACCTTCATAAACTTCTCAAACATGGAACCTTTATCCAAGGTCATGGATCTATCTTCATTAGTCGCTCTTGGTTGATCCTGTTGACAAGCAAGCATGCCCACTAGTGCTTGGAGGGCCTAAAGAGTCCCGTCAGCAACTGGGGCAAGAAAGAGGAAAGAAAGAAAAAGAAGAAGAAATAAAGAAGAAGGAAGGAAAGAAAAGGAAAGGAAGAAATGAGGAAGAATAGGAGGAAGAACTTGAAGGCTAGTTCATCCATTCTTCAACTAAGAAATTATTATGTAAGAACTTCTTAAATCTTGTCTTTAAAGTTCTAAAATTATCTCACACCTCTCATCCCTCTTCAAAACAAAAGAAGACAAGAACAAAGGAAGAACACATAAGGAAGGATCTTGAATCTAAAAAAAAAGGAATTGTCTTGATTCAAAATCATGGTGGAGAAATAAATGGAGACCCATGGAAAAGTTAGTATGAATATATAAGATAACATATCAAGTGATGTTAAGATCGTTAAAAACAATTCTTGCATGGGTAGAAGGGTAGAAAATAACAAGGGAGTAAGGAACCTCAAGAAAATGACTAAATAGTGAACCTAAAGTCCTATCTCAGATTTTTTGTGTTAGTCAAACAAGGCTTAACTGAACATATATTTCAAAGAGAGTTAGTTTAACATGTTATTAACATGTATTATTTTTTATTGGACCCAAAAATATATTTTAGAACCCCTATGCTATTTTTGAATATTTTGCGTCAAGATTATAGAATAACAGACCACTTTGAGTAATTTTAATTAATTCCCAAAAACTACCCTGGAGATGTGCCATATATGGAAAGAAAGGTATAAGGGTCTAGTTTCACCCAAAATGATAAACGTCACTTTTATCGGAAGGATTTTCAGTAAAATAGATTTTCCCAAACATGGATAGTTTTGGAAAGATTCTGCCTCATGAATTTTTAGTAGCCTTTCTAGTGAGCTATGACTCTCGTGTTCTACGTTAAACACGTAGCTAACACCCTAAAATAGTATCTGTAATTTTCCATAATTTTTGGCACATTTTTAGTATTTTCAAATGAATTTTAAATAGGCGGGGCAGAATCTAGAAATGAAAGAAAATATGATTTGAGAAAACTTTAAGCAAATCTAAGTGCCTAAACCTATGTTAAGGAGATTGACGACCACGGAGTACCAAGAGTGGTTATATAATAGGTATTTGAAGAGGGGATGAGCTCACATACATATCCCCACAAGAATGCATGAGTTACTTTAAGTAACGAAGTTAAGTATCGATCGAATCTATGTTCTAGGTTGTGTGTGAACCGGAGATCCGGAGTAAATCGGAGGATGCCGTTGGAGTCAAGCTCATTCGAGATGAGCTTTTTACTTATCACTACCTTGGTATTATAAATGTGAAAATAATTAAATTTTTTATACTTTCATGTTATATTATTTGAGAAAATAAATGGTGGTTTTACTTATGAAAGAAAACTATGATTGGAAACTCGTGTTTTATGAAGTGACTTATGAACATATGTTTTGGAACATAATGGAAGTTGAATGTTTTATGAAAGTAAACGGTGATGTTACTTGCAAAAAAATGATATTTGTGAACTTATATTTTTATCAAATAATTCATGAACCAGTTTTGGAACTTGAACTCAATGTTTTATAAAAGAATCTCAAAATAGACTAGAACATGAAAAATATGATCATTTTGGACAAATGAATAAGGTGAGCTAATCGATATACTATGCTATAAAAGTTATGAAAGTTCTTTTAAAATGATTTATATTTTATGAAATGATCCTTGAGTATATAGTACAACATGAGAACGATAACGGTTTTGGAAAACTTTATTATATATCTTTCTTCTCTAGTAATAGAAATAGCAAACTAAAGATGAAGAGTAATGAAATATCGGAAATGGATTAAGTCTTGGAAAACTATCTTATGTGGTGATTTTTGGAAAACTAGAAAACTTAGAATTTTTTGTGATAAAAGTTATGTTTTGCGAAAAGTTATCCCATTTTCAAAGTGATGAACTGTTTTGATTTCCATTGTACAATTTATAATACCGTTGCTAGTGATTGGTGACCACGTGGATTATAGCTCACCCTCACACAAATCTTTGTAATAGCTACATGCGAATGATGTGCACGGTAAAGTCCACTGCAACAATAGGGTAGGGTTAGGGTCCATGGAGATATACTCCACCAGATATTTTTTTAGTTTTGTGTTGTAACCGATGTATGTGTTAGTGACCGGAATGCCCTCTTGTGATGAAAAATTGTGTTATGTAAAAAAAAATATGAAGGATTCTTTATATGTTAACGGAATTCGGGTTGAAGATGAATTGCAAGATGGTTTAGTCTTGTTCACTCGCGTCCCGTGCCCGGTGCCTTGGGATGGGGTGTGACACCCACAGCCTAATCAATTTTCTGATTTCTCAACATACGGCTCTATGATCCAAATGAACTTGAAAATATTTTCTCAACAACAATATATGGCTTTTAAGCCAACTTATAAATGCTTAAAAGCATAATATACGTGCTCACAAGCACAAATATATACTACATCTTTCAGTGACCAAGTAGTCATCTATCTCACGACTAGGAGTTTCAATAGTACTGCAACCTCATTCACGACTCAATTAATTAGAGTGGTGAAGATGAGAGTCACTCGTTATCACCAGTGGTAGGTTCTAGCAACTCGAGCATAGCTTGCAAAAGCCTTTAAGGCAACAACTCGGTATAGCCGCAATAACTCGTACAAAGTTTGCAATAACTCGGGTAAGCCCACAACAACTCGGACAAAATCCAGAACAACTCAGGATGGTTACCTGCAATAACTTGACACTTTCCAACAACATAATATATTTAAAAAAAATAACTTTCCACACTCACAAGCAACACATGCTCATAATCTCTATCTTTAAAGAGAAAATAACTTTCAGATATACGAATAACACATGCTCACAAATATTTTTAGAAAACTCTTTCATATGTATAATGAAAAATATAATAGCAACACATGCTCCATATATGTATTTAAAACCAAAAAATATTTTCATAGTATACAAGTCATTATGATGTTGCTATTTACTCTCACATGATTGTCGGCCAATGCTATCCCTACCTCGTTCAACTATGAGGTGGAACAACTCCTTTCGAGGCTCCTCCTTCGATGCCTAGGTTATATAATATACCCAAACATTAGTATAAAATTATTTCTCATGTGTATTATTAGTATGAAAATGTCCTATTTTGTTTAAATAAACATAATTCCTTAGGTTTGAAACCTTCTCCTTCATGGGTTCCTATAATCCAAACTCTTCCCTCCTTGGTCTAAAGGACCAATTGAAACTTTCTTAAATTAATACCACTCTTATATGTGTTAATAATCATTTGGGGTTTCTAATAACTTATGTCCTTAGGCTTAGGTGTTTTGTTCCACTTGGAACACTATTTTTCTGAGTTTCTTTTAGATTCTAGATTTTGTCACACTTGTTGTAAAATTGTTTAAACATATTAAACCTTAATAAATAATTCTATAAAGAATACAGAGGCTATAATAGGATGATACCTACATTTTTCATGCAGAACCCGAGAGCCAGATCTCAATATAAAGGGCTCTAAAAATTATTGAGGCAGAATCTGTTCAAAAATATTACTGTTTAGGAGAATCTCATTTCCTCCAAATCCATCTGATAAAAGTGAGGTTTATCATTTTTGGGTGAAACTAGACCATTATACATTTCTTTACATTTATGGATCATCTCTAGGAAATTGTTCATGAAGTTACTAAAATTCTTCAAAGTATACAATTCTTATGCCATTTTGATGTAGAATGTTCAAAAATAGCATAGGGTTCTAAAATAAAGTTTTGGGTCCCAAAAAAAATTACACATGTTAATGACATGCTATAGTAGCTCTTTCAAAAATAGATTTTCATTTAGGCTCTGTTTGGTTGACACGAGAAATCTGAGATGGAGCTTTTAGCCACTATCTTGTCCTTTTTATAAGGTTCCTTATTTCTCTTTTTATTTCTACCCTCTTACCCATGAAATAATTATTTTTAGCAAACTTAAAATCACTTAATATGTTATGTTAGCCATTTTTATTAACTTTTCCATAAGTTTCTACTCTTTACTTCATCATGATCTCAAATCAAGAAGGTTCCACTTTCTTAGATTTGAAATCATTCCTTATGTGTTCTTCCCATATTCTTATCTTCTTTTATTTTGAAGAGGGATTAGAGGTGTGAGATGATTAATGATCTTGAAAGTGAGCTTAGAAGCTACTTACTTAGTGATTTCTTGGTTGAAGGTTGGAGGATCCAAGCTTCAAGTTCCTCCTTTCTTTCTTCTTCCTTTCTTCCTTCTTCTTTTATTTCCTCTCCTCTCTTCCACTAAACTCCACTGAATTTTTAGAGAGAGAAGGGGAGATGAGCAAATAAATTTTTATGTTGGGAAAAAACTCCTATTTATAGCTAAAATTTCTATGTGAAAAGACCCGTTTACCCTTCATTTAGGTAGGGTCCAACCATGGTTCCTCTATAGGTTACTCTAGTTTAGTTTAATTCTAAACTGAACTTGGACTCCAAGAACCCTTATGCCATGTTTGGTATGGATAACCCATTTTTCTTAAGTCTTAAGGCCTTATTTGATTTAATTGGAAAACACATTCTATAAAATTAAGGGTACTTTGGAAGACTTTTCATTTTTTATTTATTTATTTATTTTTTTAAGTCACATCAAGCTTCTCTCATCAAATCTTCTCCTATGTACATTTTTACTATTCAATGAAGACTTATGGGGTTGGAAAACTATTTTTCCAAGCAAGGTTCATGTCCATCATTTCATTTCATTTCATGTTTTTTTTTTTAACAATAAAAAAGGTTACATCACTCACCCTCTCCTAGGGGGAGGTATCCAAGAAGGTTTAAAAATATATATTTACTTATTTGGATAATTTAAGAGGTTAAAATTTACTTTGGATCCAAATTAATTCGTTTGGGTCAAATTCTTATTTTTTGGGCCTAACTTTGTTTTGGATTTTGTAATTTAATTTATTGGGCCACTAATAAAATAATTGGGCTCAAATAGCTATATATTTTTGGCCCTCATAATATTTGGCACAAAGCCCTAATTTATTTTTCCATTGTGCTTCTCCAAATTTGGGCCTCCTTTAGGTTTTTCATGAACTTATTTTTCATGAACTCTTAATTGGGCTCTTTGGTTCATGATTTTATTGGACCCTTATGGTTGAGATTATCCTCATTCTTTACCAAAGTTCTTATTTAAATTTTTGGACTTTAGGAATTCCTAGACCTTACTTGGGCCCATTTCGTTTTTTTGTGCATTTTTCATCTTTAATAAGATTTTCAACATTTTACTTGGCTTCTTTTCATTAGTTTGGGCCTTTCCTAATCTTTTGTATTAAATATTATGAGATTATTTAGGCCCTACTTGAGTTCTCTTATTAAGCCCATTTGAATTATCAATTTAGACTTTCAATCGGATCTTATACTTAGTTCACATGTCTTGTGTTTAAACTTGATTCTCAAGAAAGATTATTTGCAAGACTTCTTTTATTAATTCATAATAGGGTGTAATAAGTTTTTTAAAATTATGGGGTGTTACACGAAATGCTTCTCAAAAATTGACCTCAAGTCAGGGTATCACCAGCTACGAGTTCAAGATGAAGACATACCTAAAACTTATTTTCGGGCGCTGTATGGTCATTATGAATTTGTGGTCATGTCCTTTGGGTTAACCAATGCACCTGGCATCTTCATGAGCTTAATGAACAAGTTGTTCAACCTGTATCTAGATCAAATTTGTGGTCTTTATTGACGACAACTTAATATACTCATGTATGGAGGAGGAACACGAACAACATCTAAGGACGGTATTACAGACTCTAAGGGAGGCCCAACTTTAAGCAAAGGCCAGTAAGTGTGAGTTTTGGCTGAGTGAAGTCAAATTCTTAGAATATGTCATGTCAGAGAAAGGAATTTCTATAGACCGATGAAACTACAAATTTTAAATACGGTCTGTAAAACATGGTAAAAATCTAATTTTTTTATATTAATAAGATAGTAATAAATTTATTTAATAAAGCAAGCTAGGTAATTACTTATGTAGTTAATTAAACTATTAAAAGGATTCTAAAGTTAAAATAAATCATACAAATTTAATCATGAATATTTAGTATTTAATTAAAGAAAGAGGAGACAATAAGGGAAAGGATAAATGATAAATAGGAAGATAGTTATGCCTTTCATAAAAGATAAACGTTAGTTTGGAAAGATAAGGGCCTGGTGAGAGAATTCAAGAAGAATTCCTAATCTTTTAACCATCTTCCCATCTATTAAAAAGGGGAGTCCTCCCTTTTGGAGACTTCATCACCTTCTCACGTCAGGTCTCTCTCTCTCCCTCAGCTTTCTCCTCTCCCTCTTTCCCTCTCACGACAGCAATTCTCAGCCTCTCCCTTCCCTGCAACCATCACTGCCATCTCTAGCAATCACCATCAGCGATCAAGCATCACCACCTCGCTCATCATCATCATCGTCCTCATCACCATTAGGTGATTTCTGGTAAGAACCTTTCCCCTATTTCGATTGATATACACACAGTGAAGACATATATATATATATATGTCATTATATAATAGATTATAGTTTAGTTTAAGGATCAAACTATCAAACATATAATCAACTATGAAAATATCACATTTATAAGGATGGAACCAGAAACTTATATAATTTATTACACATATATAACAGTGTGTAAAATCCGTAAAAATTTAATTTTTTTTAATATATTTATTTGATTAATAATTCAAATAATTAAGTAATAAATAACTTAGTTAAATGAAGTTTAATCTATTTAATGAAATAAATTTTCTATTTAATTAAATGCTTAACTTAAACCTTAATTAATTTAGTAACCTAACTAAATTAAATTAATTGAATTGAGAAGATTCTAGTAACAAATAAAATAATTAATAAAAAGGAAAAGAATAAAAGAATAAAGAAAGAAAAAAAAGGAAGCCTGTCTCGTTGGTATTTTGGCAATCTAAGGCTAAATCAATGCATATCCCTTTCTTTTTGGAATTGTTGAGAAAAATCAGGAACCTTTCCTAATCCCTTGGGTGGATCCAGCTATTATGGGATCAACCTTCCCATTCACTTCTCACAATCCCACGATCACTCAGACTCTCCCTCTCAGTTTCTATCTTCTTCTCCTTCGAAGCTCTCAAACTCCCTCAAGCTCTCTGTAATTCCACTATTGCTGAGACCTGCATCACCTCGCCATCATCATCATCCTTGGTCCCTCCACCAGTTGTGCATCACCACCAGCCACCCCATCACCATCATCTTCTTCGTTGGTTCTTCATCACCTCCGGGTGATTTCAGGTATGTTCTCTGTTATAAAATTCCTCTAACAGAATATGTATACATGTGAATCATACAAACACACACACACATAGAGATCATGTGGTTAGGATCACACGTAAATCACCCTAACATGCAAACAAACAAGATGATAGCCCATTAAAATGATAAACCAAGATCAGAATATATAAATATATATATCACTGTATACATTCATGTATATGTTTTTATAAAAGATTCATAAAACATTGTATCTCCCATGTTAAATCAAGTTTTAATCATCAAAACCTAGAAATATATGTTAAATAAGTATGATTATAATGTAGGAATGAATGAACAATAAAAAATAATCAAGAAAATAGAAGTTACAGCGTATGTATATATGGAAATATTTAAGTTATATCACATGGAAATATCTTCTTATTTAATGCATTATAACACAAATTAGATCTAATATAATATGTTTAAAATGTCCTAAAATATGTTAAAATATTGTTAGTTTTAATCAAAATAAAAAGGATAACACAAAAACTTAAAAAAACCGTGCCAAACACAGCCTCCCATGACTGCCTTAGGATTATGAGTCAACCCATACATGTTATGAGTCGACCCATAAAACCAGTAGGGTGGTCCTCAGCTTTTGGGTCGACTGATGATGCTCATGAGTCGACACAAGTGCACTGCCATGCCCAAACCCGTGACAGCCTCTTGGTTCCAACTTCAAATAGTCATAACTCACTCATCCTAAGTCCAAGTAAGGTAAATATTGTGCCTTAATTGACTCCCTAGATGTCCTCTACATAAGTTGTTTTTACATCATGTGACAAATTCAAAGACACAAAAAGTTATTGCACAAATGGTGAACTGCTGTTATTAGGTAGTAACAACCCTTATGTCCCAACTTCAAATAGTCATAACTCAACCATACCAAGCCCAAATAAGGTCATTATTGTGCCTATATTTAATCCCTAAATGTCCTCTACATAATTTGTTTTTACATCAGTTGCAAATTCCAAACACACAGAAAGTTATCGCACATTTAAGGGGCTGCTGTCGTTTCAGTCTTGGGTTGGGTCGATTCGTAACCCTTTGTGTCGACCCATAGAGGCCCTTGTTGCCTTGGGGGTCGACCCAAACCCCTTGGGCATCAACGCATGGCCCCCCTTGACACCCCCTATTCTCAGCCAACCCTCCATGAGTCGACCCATACCTCAGTATGAGTCGACTCACGCCGCCCTTTGGAAAATAATTTTTTAAAAATTAAATTAAATGGCTTAAGCCTTGTTTGGGCAATGGGTTAAATGACCAAATACATCAAAATGAATTAATTTAATATTGAAAGTGACCCAAATGAACTTAGGCCATGTTTGGATGTGAAATAAAATCACTTTAAAGCATTTAAAGCACTTTAACACTTAAAATAAATTCTAAAAAAATGCCTAGGCTTGTTTGGGCAATGGTTTAAAAAGCAAAATAAATCAAAATGAGTTAGTCTAACACCAGAAACTCAAATGGGGAAAAATAAATTGGGTTAAGGGACCATTTGATAGTCTTAGATTGTATTTTTTGCATTATTTAATGGTTTATTCTATTTTATTTCATATCAGGTTGTGTTCCTATTACATTATCCAATCGTAGAGACTAGCTTGGACACCTGATGAGTAGATCTAATGCTATTATCTTTCAAAATGAATTCCCCAATCCCCAAAAATTGTTTATAACTGTTTTTTCTTGCTTAAATGTTTTCCTATCAAACTTTTTGTAAAAAAACTTTTTATATAAAACTTTTACTACTTATTTTATACAAACTCATAAATAAATGTCTTCTAAAACTATTTTTCATGAAAAGTTTCAAAGGAAAAATATTGTTTAACTACTTTGAAATGAATGGTGTACTCTATTACAAAAACATGGTATAAATGGTTTCAAAGGTTTGAATGAAAGAAAACTATACTTTATATTATGATGCAATCATGAGACTTATGTTCTTAGGAAAGTCCACCTCAGGTGGTGACTTTGGCAGGTAAGGAAAAAGACCGTATCCACCCGTGTTGACCTAAGTTGACTCAACAGTCAAGGAAAATGACCGTATCCACCCGTGTTAACCTTAGTTGACTCAACAGTCAAGAAAAAGGACCGTATCCATCAGTGTTGACCTGACTGGAATCGCGTAGAGAAAAGACTCGGGCGCCATCCCGTGGTGACTCTAATGTCAATTTTGGATCCAAGGGTCAAGAGACCCCAAGTACTAATATATGGCATTGTTACTATTTGTGCATAGTTGATATCTGTTGTACTTTACTTTTATTCTCACTCATGTTGAGCATGTCGCTGTATCATATCATCTTGACACTACTGTTATATGACTTGAGGACTCTGGATGTCCATTTTGCAAAAAAGAAAAATATGGATATTTTTAAAAAGGAAAATAAAATGGAAATGAAAAGAGAAAAGAATATTGTGATTACACACTTATTTTATGACAGTTACCATACCATGTTATTTTATTTATGCACTCTATTTTATCCCTGTTTTAGAACTGCATAGTACTATCGTGAATCTATTCACCAATTTATACTGACGTTGTCCCATAATATTTTTAGGTAGCCAGTGAGTGTGATGCTATAGGTGATGGACTGCTGTGGGGAATCCTTGCTGCTTGACCTCTAGGACATCATTTCATTTCAGTATTTGTTTTACTTTCGCATACTCTGGTTTATTATTGACATTATGACATTGGATTATGGATGTGTTGGACATCATTTGGATTTATTGGGCTGTTGACCCAAATTTGCTAATAAATGGAACTTTATGGATTATTTGCTTGGTAGTTATTTATTGATTAAGCATTAAGTAGCTTAATTTGGTTAAGGTTTTTCTTGGTTTGTTGGGCCACAGGGCCATGAACCATGGCCGGTCACCATTCTCTAATTGGGGCGTGACACAGTGTATGTATTTATATTAATGTTTAACAGTTATATAGATGTATAACTAAAAAAGAATTATATAAAAATATTATGTAATCGGCCAAGAAAATATGTTTAGATCACCCTAAAATATGGTAAAATACCATTGATAATGATTAGAGAAGAAAAGAAATGAAGAAAACTATAAAAAACCCAAGTTTCAAAAGTCATTAGTGGTTGTCCCAAATTTTGGGTCGACCCACACGATGGTTGGGTCGACTCACATGCCTCAGAACCTATTTCAGTTGACACTGGTGCAAAATGTCAGGACGTTTTTGCACCAGTGTCCGGACATTTTTGGGCAGAAAGCTCACTGTCGAGCTTTTCCTCATTTGGGTTGACTCATGGCTCTAATGGGTTGACTCATGGATGCCCCCTTTTGCTTTTGGGTTGACTCAAAGCCCTTTGGGACGACCCAACTTGCCATAGAAGTGACCAGAACCCTCTTGGGTTAACACACAACATTTCTGTGTCGACCCAAAACCCCTGTGACCTTTGAGTCGACACAATCCCCCTTTGGGCTGAATCACAGAACTAAAATTTTGAAAAATAATTTGAATCAAATTCAAATCAATTAAGCCCTATTTGGAGGCTTGTTAAAAATACTTTAAATCAATTAATGCTCAATTTAACACATGAGATTAATTCTAAAATGCTTAGGCCCTGTTTGGACGTTAGTTTAATTAATAAATTAAATTAATTTAAAATTTATTTAACATGAGAAACCAACATGAGAATTATCATATGGGTTAAGGGTCCATTTGGTAGCTTTAGATTAACTCTTTAACTTCTTTTATTTATCTGGATTGATGTATGGTATAATCAGGTTGACGTATGGACCGTAAAGTACATTCTAAATTTTCTAGAGCTTAGCTTAGACCCGAGGAGAGTGGTTCTATGCTACGTACTTTCATTAAAATCCCCTTATCCCTAAACTTATTAAAGAGGAGATGTAAATGTTTGAATGCTTTAAATGATGCTATATGTGTTCCTTTCAAAATCATGGTATAACTATTTTAGTTGTGAATGGATTACTTATACATACTGGCTATAAAACTTCATATTTTCCAAATGGCTTAGAAAGAGAATTGTTCATCGTTTAAATGCCTTAAAATGATTTTTTCCCTGTAGGGAAACCATAGTATAAATGTGTTAAAATATGTAATGGCTTCTTATTAAATAGTTTGTAAGTTTTTTTAACCTTGTATTGATGTAATATCTTAGTGACTCGTTGGGAAACGGGACCAATTGAATAGTATAATGAAAAGTATTACAAATATATTATAGGAAGTGTTATGAATGAATTAAGAAAGGTATTATGAGAAGTGTAAGAAAAGTATTATAAAATGTGTTATGAAGAGGGTTCTTAGCAAAATGTTTTGCAAACTTGGTAATTAAAATAAAATGTACTTACTGATATGACACCGAATTAAGGTCTGATTTGGGGTATCTTGGTGACTCATAATTGGGACCAAATGATTGTATTATGTTATAGATATGTGATATGCTCAGGTTGTTCCTATGGAAATGTGACATGCTCGGGCTGTTCCTGTGGCAATAGAATTGTGATATGCTCAGGTTGTTCCTGTGGCAATGTGACATGCTCAGGCTGTTCCTATGATAATAGAATTGTGATATGCTTAGGTTGTTTCTATGGCAATGTGACATGCTCAGGTTGTTCCTGTGGCAATAGAATTGTGATATGCTCAGGATGTCCCCGTGGTAATAGATATGTGATATGCTCAGGCTGTTCCTGTGGCAATAGAAATGTGATATGCTCAGGATGTTCCTGTGGCAATAGATATATGATATGCTCAGGCTGTTCCTGTGGCAATAGATATGTGATATGCTCAGGTTGTTCTTGTGGCAATGTGATATACTCAGGTTATTCTTGTGATAATAGAATTGTGATATGCTCAGGCTATTTCTATGGCAATAGATATGTGATATGTTGAGGCTATTCCTGTGACCATAGATGCTTGATATGATTATGTCACCTTACCATATTATGATGATACTAATATACTTATGATTTGTGGACACCTTGATGTCCAGTTTTTGGGTGACTCACCAATGGAAAAAGATATATATTTATTTTCCAAACTTAGATAAAATAGAATGAAATGAGATGAATTAATGGGTTATGGGATTACTCTTTTGTTTATACTATATATGCCATGCCATGATTATGTTAATGTATAAACTATTTTAATTCTCTATTTTAGAACTGTATTGTATTATGCGTGTTCCATTAACCAACTTTGCTGATATTGTAAAATTAAACATTTCAGGATATTGAGAAAGAAGCTTGATGATGGACTCAAGTGCTTCAAGGGATCCAGTATAATGACCTCTAGGGACATGCATTCATAATTTATGCTTCCGCATTTGATTAATAAATATGATAGTAATTAAACATTTATTTCAGTTGAGTTGTGGAGATTATATTGAAAAGATATTATGGGCTGTTTGACCCACCTGGCTGTGATATTGGTTTTAAATTGCTTAAATCCATGGAAAAATTATTATTCATTAGCATATAGTTAGCTAATTGCATCTTAGGCTTTCTTGGTTTAATGGGCCAAGACCTATGATCCATGACTAGTCACCTCTCCTAAATTGGGGTGTGACACGGTCTTTGGCTAAGACATACCTAAAACTTCTTTTCAGATGCGGTATGGTCATTATGAATTTGTGGTCACGTCCTTTGGGTTAACCAATGCACCTGGCATCTTCATGAGCTTAATGAACAAGTTTTTCAACCCGTATCTAGATCAAATTTATGGTCTTTATTGACGACAAGTTAATATACTCACGTATAGAGAAGGAACACGAACAACATCTAAGAATGATATTACAGACTCTAAGGGAGGCCCAACTTTATGAAAAGTCCAGTAAGTGTGAGTTTTGGCTGAGTGAAGTCAAATTCTTAGGATATGTCATGTCAGAGAAAGAAATTTCTATAGACCTGGCTAAACTGGAGGCAGTAGCAGACTGGAAATAGCCAAAGACCGTATTTAAAATTTGTAGTTTCCTCAGTCTAGCAGGATATTACCATAGATTCATCCAAGGCTTCTCTAAGCTGAAAAATGATCTGAGCTTAAAAGAGCACTTTTAAGCCGTCCAACGTACATTCTATGTCCTAGAGTCGTTAGTAAAATGTGTGTGTTAGTGGTGTTTTTTATGCAACAATAGGTATAACAGATTGTTCGACAAAAGTGGGTTAAGAGCAAGGAATAGTGCAAAAAGAGAACAAAATGCAATCTGGCAAGAAACATCCGGACACAATTCCCAATGTCTGGATGCTCACACAAGGATTAAACAAGGCTTGATCTTAGGACAAAAATGTTCGGACGCAAAGCCAACACATTCGGACGTAACACTGCTCAAGCGGTTTTATTGAGCGCTCGAGCGATCAATGGAACCAATGTCCGGAAGCTTTTAAGTCCTGTCCAGACATTTTACGGGAATAATAGTTTCTAAATTGAGTTCTTCGTGAGGTTTTAAAGAGGAGGTATAAAAAGGAACTTTTTAGCAGTTCCTAGGGTGGTAAAATACATCAAAAAACTTCAGGAAGCGGCTAGGGTTCAAGGACAGAAGGACGAAGATGATATAAATGGCTCGTTCATCCGGATCATCATCATTCATCGCGTCAATGAGCGGCTAGGTTCTTCATCTAGGGTTTCGATGAAACCCTAGTTTTTGTAATGTAGTCTTTGCCTTAGTTTTGGATTATGTTTCTATCGGATCATTTATTGTATAACACTTTTGATTTTATTTGATTCTTGCAATCGAATATGGTTTTTAAATGTTCGTCTATCTTTTGTTCGTTATCCTTTTCTGTGATTAGAATAACGACGTGTTATACAATAGTTTTATGTTCTTCAATGAATGTGTATTGCGATAGATTATGCTTGGAGAAGGTGCGTTGTGCCATGACTCGTTCATGGACACAACTCGTGCTAATCTAGATAATCTAAGCCGATTACAATTCCTTTGAATTTTCTTGATGCATCATTAGGGCTTGTAGCCATAATGATGTCTTGAATGACCTGTGTGAATATTTCTAAAACTACTTCAAAACCTACAATTACTAAGCTAGGATGGATTTGTATCCCCTAGATATAATTCAATCAATTTTAATTCAATTTAATTGCTTTCTTTAATTTAATCAACAATTCTCCAACTTTCACTTCCTGCTTTAGAATTAATGATAGAATTAATTAGTAAAATAGATAGCTTAGCCTCTTTGTCCCTATGGAACGATACTCGAGCTTAACCACTATTCTACGGAATAACTATTTTAATTGATTTTTATAAATATTATTTTTGATCACACAAACGACATCAATCAAATTTTGGCATCGTTGTCGGGGATAATAAGCACGGCTATTTGTTTTTATGATTAATTTTCTTTTTAATTCTTAGTTGATTTTTTCTTTTGCATTCTAAGTTTTTGTTTTTGAGTGTTTGAGCAGGATATTGATTACCGTTGAACATAGAAGTTTGCAGCGCAAAGTGGGACGTCCCCTTCCCTATAGAACATTGTGAGTTCATTGTTTAGTGATCTTCATAATATCTTGTATTAGGGTGTTCGTAGTTAGCATATTGGGTGTTGTGTTTTTGCATGCATGGTCGAAGGTCTTGTTACCCATAATTAATTCCAATTGACTTAGAAATTGAACAGACCCTTAGGACCAACTAAGTACTCTCCCATCGTCTTAGACTTGGTCATTTGAGACACATCTAAGACATGGATACACAAGAACCACAAGCTAGGCAACTGAGAGAGTATTTTACTCATTCTAC
>JAUTBS010401514.1:0-10152 GCA_032361285.1 Aequorea victoria | reverse complement strand
ACTCTTTTTATCCCTTTCATCATTTTAGATTTATCCTATTTTATTTTCCATGCATTCATCCCATTGTTCATAGGGTTGAATGTCATTTCTCGAGGCGTAACGCCTTTATTCTCAGTTTCCGTACTTAATGTTTGTGTTGTGAAAAGTGAGGTGTCACACACACACTATCATCAAACTTCTCCTATTTTATCATATCTAAGGCATGTCCAAACACATCATAGCAATACAATATGTTCATCATAAGGTATCAATCATCTCTTACATTATTTTTCTTTTATCTGTGTTCATTAAAAAGTTTACCTTGAACAAGGTTTCATACATCATTTTTTTATTTTCATGGTCCATCTTTATTCATGTTCATATTTCTTTTATCTTTGAGATGGTTAGAGATAAGAAGATGATATTAGGAGAAAAATAGAGAGTTCAAAGAGTTTCTTACTTGTTTAGTCTTGGTCTATGGATATTAGGACTTAGCTTTAATTTCTTCCTCTTTTCCTTTTTTTCTTCTTTCTTACTTCTTCTTCTTTCTTCTTCTTCTTCTTTTTCTTCTCTTCCTCTTCTCCTTATTGATTTTCCGAAACTTCGAGAGAGAGGGGAGTGGAGGAAATGTTTTTAAAGTGTGGGAGGAGGGGTTCTATTTATAGGCTATGTGGAGTGTAGAATTTTCCATAATCTTTATTTCCTTTTTCTTCCTTTAATTTTCCATCGAAGAGTCATCTCATTCATGATGGCAAATTTTGCAAGAAAATCTTCTAAAAGGGTATAAGATGACATAGGGTAATAGTGAATTTATTTGGAAGATCAATCTTTTATGATAACAATTGGAGTTTCTTGGAAAAGTCTTTCAAAGGTCCTTTCAAATTGCTATTCTTTCTTGATTTGTTTTTTTCTCTAATTTAGTTATTCCATATATTTTTCTCCTCATGAGGTATATTTATGTGTATATGTATCTCCTACAAGTATTTAATCATGAGAGAAAAGGATTTGGAATGTAGAAATTAGGTTGCTTCCATTTGTGATTAAAGGTTCCATCATGTTTTCTTTTCTTTCTTTCTTTTTTTGTTTTTCCCATTTATGTCACATCGCCATTCTCTCATGAAGGAGGGAGGAGTGCTGGCCAAGGGTGTGTTTGGGATGATGTTAAAATTACTTTTTTTCTCATTTTATAATTTAGGAATTTGATGTGGGCCCCATTTGGTTTTTGGATCAAATTTTAGGTTTTTTGGAAATTCTAAGAATTATTTACTTAATTGGGTCTTGAATTATTAGTTTGGGTTTTAAAATTTAATTTAGGCCCATTAATTTAGTTTATGAGTTTTTTGGCTTAAAAATTCATGTTGGGCTTTAGCCCACAATTTCTTCTTTGGGGTGTAGTCTAGAAGACTAAACTTTCTTTTTAATACTTAAGTTCATTAGTGTTTAATCCATGGATTTATTTTCCTAGCATCATTAGGATTTATGGAGTTTTAATTTTAGGGTTATGAAAACCAGAATCTTTACAATTTTATCTGGCCTTTTCAATATTCATGTTTAAAGACATAAAAGAACAAATTAGGAACAGATGAAATATATTAAAAGCTAAAGTAACAAAAGAAGGGTTGACGAGACGAATAGAGAAAGAAATAGAAGAGATTCTCACTAAGGACATCGGGGCCGAGTAGCCAGGCGCTCAGCTTTTGAGGGGTCACCAGAGCACTTAAGGATCTGGTTTGGAAGTCCCTGACAGCTTTCACCCTGGCTTTCACCTCATTGTCGACTAAGGGCTCGGCTAATATGTCCCCCGGTTGAGGCCGTTCCCAGTAGGGAATAATCCTAGGGGAGTTGGGGCCGACTTTCTCCCAAGACTAAAATTCTCAGCCTTCTCTAGAAATGAAAAAATACCTCTCCTTCCAGTGCTTGTTAGAGGAGGGGCAATCTTGGATGAGTGCTCGATTATCAGACCGAGAGTGGAAAAAATATCACCCATACTATTTTTCCTTGGGCTGATAATAGAAAAGGAACTCCTCCATGGTTAGATGGAATTAGCCACCACTGGCCTCCTCCCACAGAATAATCGCGTCGAGGAGAATCCTCTACCCGTTGGGCATCAATTGGACTGGGGCTATACCTAGGAAGTCTAGAAATTCTCAGATGATCCTGGGAAAAGGAATCTGAATGCCAGATGAAAAGGCATGCTCGTACAAGCATACCTCCCCGAGAAAATGAGTGCACGCTCAGTCATTGGGCTCAGGGACCCTACATGTTACAAAAAGGGGATTGAGGAGGTCTCGCACAAGAGCTTGATCGCCCTCGAAAAAGGTTTCTACAAATAAAAAAAAAACTAACTTAACCTCTATTCTGGTAGAATAGTAGCAAGTAGGGAGTCGGTCCTCAGGGATATGAAGGCTGAGTTGATAAAGTTTTTTTGATTAATTCTTACAATGATTCTGAAAATATTTTTGTTTTGTTTGACTACATAAAGATTATGATAAAAGTTACGAAATAAATGGAGAGAATGATTTGGATTTTGAATCCACTCTAAACTTGTAGCAACAATTTATATATTGATTAAAGAGTTATTACTTGAATCTAACTCGACCCATTAGGCTAGAAGCACTAATAAGGTCATCAAGAATATTATTATAACCAAGATCCTGCATAGGATATCTTAACTAAGCACGAATCGTCTTCGAAAAAGTCTTAGCGTGACTCGTCTTCGTCTTAACATACTTTATCTCAAATCTTAATCATAACACAATAAAACTGTTGTATAACCATGCATTTAAAATCACAAAAAATAAACACAAAGTATAAAAATATTTCTTTTATCAAAAAACTTGGATTGAATTCAAGAACCTTAAAGTTATATAACCAAATATTCAAATAACTCATACCAAAATTCAATACATATAGCTAAAATTATTTATTTAGAGTTTCATCTCTTCCCTAAGAGAGAAGATGTAACATCCCGTAATTTTCAAATAAAATTTTAAAAATAATTAATGATTAATCAAGATTAGAATGGTGATTATTGAGCTTAATCTTAACCAATTAATTTATTTAATTGAGTTATGGGAAATTATTTATTAAATCTTAAAATGTGGAGAGGGTGATAATGTTATATTACGTAACATCCCGTAATTTTGAAATGAAATTTTAGAAATAATTAATGATTAATCAAGATTAGAATGGTAATTATTGAGCTTAATCTTAACTAATTAATTTATTTAATTGAGTTATGAAAAATTATTTATTAAATCCTAAAATGTAGAGAGAGCAATAATGTTACACATTAAACAAATAGAGGCTTGTGGTTAGGGGACATTCAGCATGTCAAGGAGGAGGTGGCTAACAGCCCACTCCTGTCCAATCCTTCTCTGCTTTTCATCAGAACCAAGGCCCTATGAACCCAAGAAAAGGTCTGTTCCCTTTCTCTCTCTAGAGTAAATCCGAAACCTACCTCTTTCCCTAAGAAATCTGAGAGTTCTTCCCCGTTTGTGAGTTCAAATCGTGAGAATGAGTGAGTGAAGTATCTTCCTGGAGCTTCGAGAGTTCTGGAGCTAGAACGGAGTGGTGTTTCTACACCATTTACAGAAAGAAGAACGAAAGAGAGAGGCGTAAACCGCCATTAAAGTGGTTTCTTGAGATTTTGAGGTAAGAATTGTGTTCTCGGCTCTCATATATGTTATATCATAAAATGCCTTCCTTAATCAAAGTTTAAAACCATTTTCCATAGTTCTTCCTAGCTTTAGACCTTGCATTATAAATCTCAAATGTTTACCCACTGTTGGGTATTTTAATGGGAGAAACCTAGAGTTTGATTTCTTAAATCTGGGTTGAGAGACCCTTATTAGGGATTTTGGAGTGTTTGATGGTATGGATGTGAAGAAGAAAAGTTTGTAAGTGTTCTTGAGCTTGAAGTGAAGTGGAAAAACCATGTTTTTCACCCAAACAACCCCTTAATTTCTAAGAAAACACAGAAATAGAGCTTCAGCATTTTAGACCTTTTGAATCGACATAGACCTTCTGTGAGTTAACCCAAGGCATCGAGCTCTCCGTTGTTTATGACAGGTGAGAGCTTGAGTCGACCTAAGCTCCATGGATGTCGACTCAGACGATTTCAACTCTCTGTTATTTTGATAGGCGGTGGCCTGAGTCGACCCAAGCTTCATGGGTGTTGACTCAGGGGGTTTCTGCTCTCTGTTGTTTTGATAGACGGGGACGTGAGTCGACCCAGACCTCTGTAGGTGTCGACCCAAGCCTAGACCCTCTGTGTGAGTCAACCCAATTCTCGTGTGAGTCGACCCAAGTTCTACCAACATGTGTGAGTCGTTGTGTCTCGGCCCATGCATCGACCCAAGCCAAGACCCAGAGCTAGTTGAGTCAACCCAACCTAAGCCAGTGTGCATGAGTCAAAGTGTCTCAACCCCTTGTCTCGACCCAAACCCCCCTGTGGGCACCATGTGTCGACCTGAATGAGAAGTGAGTCAACCCAGAGCCTCGTGAGTCAACCCAACCCAGTCCTTAGTCGACTCAAAGCACGAAAAATACATTTTTCCTGTTTAGTTTCTAAGCCTTTGTGGCCACTTTTGGACTTATGTTTCTTCATAAAAAATATACCTAATGATCACATCTATCCTCTAAAATTATATCAAGAATTATTAAAGAAGTTTAATTTCTTGAATTGAATTCACCGAACATCATAGGGTGGTGAAACCTCTAAGTTGAGAGTAAAACATGCTCCAGTGGGAACTAAGGACCTTGAGTAACCATAGGGTCATGAAGTAAGATGTTAGGGACCACATGAAGTTATTTTTTATACATGGTTTATTGTATAATATAGGTCCCGAAAGTTTAGCCATGGACGAAGAAGAGTTGCCTCGTAATCAATGAGGTTATTTGTGAAGCATCCAAGTGAAAGGTGAGAGTGGCTAGCTGTTTAAAATGAAATGTAGACAAATGTGTTATTTATAAATATTTTAATAACATGTTTTGTGATGATCTCATGGGTGTTTTCCTAAAAGCGTATTTGAGTGTTCAAATGAAGTTTACTTCTCATTTATCAAATGTGAGCATGTTTCTATGTGAATGATGGGATCAAAATGTATCTTGAGTTGCATGTATTCTTGTATATGTCAAGTTATAGCGGGTAACCATCCCGGAGGACCTCGTGCGTGGGTGCCTGACAGCCATTAAAGGCTTTATCCCTTATGCGGGTGTTGTATAGCCATTAAAGGGTTGCCCCTTGTGTGGGTGTTTAAAGGCATTGCCCCTAAGTTGGGTGGAGGTCCAGTGGTGGACAAAGTCCTGTTGTGGGTGAATACACTTACCACTAGTGTTATATATGAGTGGCCTTCACACCTGCCACTCAAATAAAAGTGTGTTGTGTCTTGAGGTAACGGTACCGTCGAAACTCTCGATCGTGAGGTTAAACAACTACTTATGCATTATAAGCATGTATTGAGTGTGGTGTTATACATATGTATGCTTGTGAGTTATAACACGTGGATGTTGATGTTTGAAATGCTTTGGTAAATGTATTTCACGTATGATACATGAGGATCATGAAATCTATCTTTTGGTGGTGTGTGTGATATTGCTTTTACATAAATTCTTTATGGAAATTGACGGTTTATATATTGTTTCATTTTAATGTTAAGCACACTCTCTTGTAATCTTGTGATTGTAGATTACAGTTCGGGGTAGGCTTTGATCCACTAGTGCCGGGAAGAGAAAGACCTTTATGCAATATTTTTCAATTGGATTGTAACAAGTAAATAGATAATTATGATGTTGTTTATCTCTCATGATTGGGATTGAGTATCCCGTAGTTAGCTTACCTTTTTTTTATCAGGATGGAGTATCCCTTAGTGGAATGTATGTATGACGTATGACAATGATCAAATGATGTTATTTTTTTTGGGGCAATACGGAGTGCATCCCTTATTATATCATGCTTGTATGTGGATTAGGTAAGCTATACCACCCCTCCCGAGTGAGATTAATTATCCTTTGGGGAGAGGGGTGTTACAGATACTCCGACCATCTTTGTATTTCAAGTTTACTAACCGTGTGATCAAAAAAGCTTTGTTCTTAGTTGTTTTCCTTTCATATATTGACTCAAGTTTCTGTCACAAACTATAGGCATTAGTTTCTCGAGACACATAATGAAAGATGCTCTCATTGACCCAGGTACGGAGTAGGATGACCATTTTCTGGTTCATAACCTCTTATTCTTCTTCAGTTAATTTATCTTATTTCTTACCATCTCCTTCAATTAGTAGATATAGGTCTTTAGTATAAAGGACTTCCTCCATTCGTGGTTTCCATACTGAATAGTTCGACGATGTCAATTTAATAATCGCACCAGATGATTCGTCCATTCCAAATTTACACAAGCCACAAACAATAATAAATCCTCCTGGATTGATCTCTAAACCTGGCTCTAATACCACTGTTGGGAAAAAATGTGATTTTTTCCCTCTTTGTGTGAATAAAAAATAGGTAATAAATATATATACTTGCTACTCAAGGAGATCACCTATATCGATACTCAAGTGATTCCATTAACAACCGCAATGAATATAATTTTTAAAGCAATAATGAATGAAAGCACAAAAAAACACAAAATTTACGTGGTTCGGTATTAAAATCTACATCCACAAGAGGAGAGAGAAGAGATTCACTATCAAACGGTGTAAGCCAATGATTACAATTGTGCCGGCTACGACCCATCACACCAACGATGACAAGAATGCGGCAATTCTTTCTTCTATTGATCCCTCGATCAACAAATGATCTTAATACTAAGAAGAATAGAGATCTATCATGCTATCAAGAAGAATCTCTCATTTCTCTCATGAAAGAATGACTCACAAATTTGACTTTTTTATTCTTCTCACTTGTTACAGTTATTTCTAATGAAGAGGGATTGGTTTCCTTTTATAAGACACAAAAGAAAGACTAAAAAACTGACCTAATCGCACTGGAATGCGTAGTGTCGTTCAGACGAAGTTAATGGCTATTCGGACGGAGGTCTCGAAAGAACGGTATGCCTTGCGTTGTTGTCCGAACGGAGGTCACTCTCGTCCGGACAAAGAAAACCTGAGAGCATTTATGCCTTCTGCAACTGGGCGTCCGGACGGAGGTCAATCCCGTCCGGACGGAGGTGCAAACTTCTCTTCTCTTTTTCTTTTTTCGTCCCCAATGGATGGATATCTAAGACAGCATTGGTCACTAGAACAAATAATCTAACATGTTTTAGCAAGAAATTTATTCCTAGTCACCAAACCTATACATCGTTCGCCACATAAAGTTTCCTGCCAGAGGGAAAATTTGACGCCAACTAATAGGCGACTATTTTTTTGTGGCAATTCTTTTTGGGTATAAGTAGTTCTAGTTTCTTATTTTTAGCAACCAATGTTATTATTTGTCGCCAAAGGCATACATATCGCGACAAACTCTACATGGTCGTATAAAAATTAGTCACAAAATATAGGATTTGTTTTAGCAATTCCTCTCTCTTGGATAAACCCATTTTATATTTTGAATCTCTCCAAAGGAAACTCATTCATTATCTGTCTTCCTCATCTATTATTTCTTTTCGTACCATCGTTGTACCACTATTGCAACTATGCCACCACTATCATATTATGTAGGGGTGTCCATGGGTTGGGTTGGCGTGCAAATCGCCACCCAATCATATGGTTTCGGTTCTTGATTTTTTCACCCGCAACACGACCGTCAACCGATGAGTTCGGGTGATTAGGTGAATGGGTTGGGTGCTACAGTTTGGTAGTTTCAAAAGCAAAAAAATAGAGTTGAATTTGACAAATGAAGCAGACAAGCAGTTATTAAGCCATCCCAAAGATCTTCTGAAATGTTAGCGCACCAGTCTCATTTAATAGTATTAATTATTAAGCCAAATTTACATGGAGTCCCTTTTTATTGCACACAAAATAATTTTATATGGAGTTGAATAATAACCAAATTTATAACTTTTTCTTAAAAAATAAATGGAAAGAAAATAAATTATAAAATGCAAATTCAACTAAAACCGCTCCAAACAGCATACAAAAGTTCAAAACAGCAAACTGCTCCAAATTTAATTCAATTCAATTCACTAGCAGCAAACTGCTTCAAAACAGCAATGCAAACTGCTAAAAAATCTAATTCAATTCACTACAAATTCAATTCACTGCAGGCTAGCAGCAAACTGCTCCAAAACAGGCTAAACAGCAATGCAAACTGCTAAAAAATCCAAAATAGCAATGCAAAGTTGCAAACATTCAACACAGTAGGTTGCTCCAAACAACAAGTTCCAACATACAGCAGTAGGCAGCAGCAGTCAAAGAGACTCTCTTTGTGAGTCTGTGAATGTGAGAAGAAAAAGAGTGTGAATGTGAGAGTCGATGGTCGAATGGTCGATGTCATTGTTTGTGTGAGCGTCTGAGAGACCCTCTTTGTGAGTCTATGAATGTGAGAGAAAAAGAGTGACGAGAGAGAGTGATGAAGAGACAGAGAGTAACGGAGCTCGCAATGGCGAAGGTTGATGCTCTGTGAATGTGAGTGAGAGACATACCAAGCTCGATGGTCGATATGGTTGATGATCGATGTCGATGGAGAAGTGAGCTCAGAGCTGAAAGTTGAGAGAAGGAGAAAGAGAAAGAGGATACGAGAGAGTGAAAGAGTGAGACTGAGTGAGAACACTGTGAGGAGTGAGAAGCGAGAACTAAGAAATGAGAAGTCTCTGTCTCTCTGAAGCCCTAAAATCAATTACCCCCAAATGAAATGGTAAAACACTAAAACGCAGCGTGAGCCGTGAAGTATTCGGTCTGGTCGGGTGGCTATAGGTTGGTGACACCAAACCCGTCACCCGATTGTAAACCGCTCAAAAATTATTTCTTCACCCATAACCGACTGAATTAATGAATGAAACCGTTCATTATCGGTTTGGTCGATTTGGTCTGGGCGGTTTGAACGGATCGGGTCACTCGATGGACACCCCTAATATTATGTTCAATAGTGTCTTTAGGCACAAAAAAATTGATGGTATTAATTTTTAAAATGTATCCTCTCTCCTCTAACGTATTTTGAAATGGCAGGTTGAGATTAATTCAAGATTACATTCTACGGTCGGAAACAAGCTTTTTTGAAATTATATTCTCATTCCTCTAACACTTTAAAAAAATAATGAATAAAGTTAATGTCAGATTAAATTCTATTGGTAAAACCTTATCTTTTTAAAATATATTTTAATGGTGAGTCTAGACACCCTATTTTTGTCGGACACAAGTCCTAAGCAGTTTTGAGGCTCTCCTAATGATGAATGGATACATGCGGGTTGACTGCGACCTCCAAAATACCCAAGAACCCTCCATCAATCATTAACCACCTTTAATTACCCTTTTGGAATGGTTCCTAAGGCTTGAAGTTGGCAAGAGTTAGTGGAATAGTGCAAAATGACAAAAATGTCCCCTATAATCTTTAAAATGGTTTGCTTTCAACCCATATTTTATGGTCTAAATTCTCTAGTTTCCAAATTTTATTTTGATGATGTTTTAGTACTTTAAAATAGGTTTCCAAACATATAAAATGGGTCTTGGTTCGATTTAAAACGAGTAAATTATGATCGTTCTACCAAAGTGATATACTTTCTAACACACTGATAGTAAAATGGTCATAACTTACAAATTACAAAATATTTTGAAACTAAACCACTTGGGTTAAAAATTATACTTTCACAACTTACACATATAGATTAGTAAAATAGTCGGGAGATCTTTGTTTTTGTCCTTTTTTACGTAAGACACGCATTAAGGGTATGATTTAGATTATTTTCAATCTTTTTTTTTTCACAACTACACACCGTGAGCCAGATTATAATATTAATCTCGACTCTGAAGTTGTGGGTCATTATTTCATTTGTCACTCGTACGATAGTCATAGTATCGATACTTCTTTCGTCGTCTTTACGTATTTCATATTTCATAAAAGTCTTATTCTTCACTATCACACACTGTGACTTCAACTGCAGTGGCGATCGCAACTCTGTAGTTGCGGTCGTTAGTTCAATTGTCACCACATTGACGACCGCTACTCTAGTATTACAGTCGTCATTCTTGCTTAGTATTTTCAATATGGTATTTCATTTCTAGTGCTTCATGACTTGAA
>JAUTBS010401503.1:0-10152 GCA_032361285.1 Aequorea victoria | reverse complement strand
CATTAAAGCTAGGTCATTTTCATAGACCAAGAACAAACCAAGTAAGAGACTTTCTAAGCTCTTATTTTCTATCATCATCTTAATATCTTCATACCTCTATGAGATAAAATAATGATGGACAAAAATGTATAAAGATGAAGATAGGCCATGGAAGCCAAGATAGAAAGTTAAAAATCATGTTCTAGGAAAGTTTTAAAGGAACCTAAGATGAAGCATAAATAACGTAGAAAAATGATTAAGAACTTTTTATGAATATACTATGATGTTGAGATATGTTTGGACATGCTTTGGATGGGTTAAAAAGGGAGAACTTGTAAGTTGTAAGATTTTGCGAAGAAATCAGAAAAATAGAGTTGTTTTTAAACTCTTACCATATTTTTCCTGGGAACCCAATGAACTCTAAATAAAAAGATGTTTATAAAGGAGGTTATTTGGGATGTCTTGAGAGTGTGTGATATTTGGTTGCACCCAAAAATGTATTTTCGAACCTCTTTGCTATTTTGGAAGTTTCTATGACAGAGAAGAAGAAACAGAGTCTACTTTGAAACGTTGTATCTTGCTCTATAAAACTCCCCTTGAGATGATCCACATATCCAAAGAAAGCTCTACGAGTCTAGTTTCACCCCCTCTTTACAGAAGTTGATTTCATTAAGTAGATTCTGAGATATGTTGATTTTTCAAAACAGACACTACTATCGACAGATTCCATGGTAGTAATTTTTGGACCCTTTTATGTTCACAACCATCTCTCGGTTCCTTCATGAAAAATGTAGATAACACCTTACTCTAGCTCTATGTAAATTTTCGTAATCTTACATGGAGGTTTGGTATGTTTAAAGTATTTTACGCCTATGGGGTAGAATTTGGGAAAATAGAGAAAAGAAATTTAAGGAAGCTTTGAGCCAAACCTAAGTACCTAAGCCTAAGTGAGGGACATTATAGATTATGAGGGTACTAAGAATGATAAAAAAGGATATAACCAAGAAGTAAAATACCCCACTTGCATACCCACATAAGTAAAATACCCCACTTGCATACCCACATAAGTATTCTTTAGTTCGAGTAGTTAAGTTCCTATCCGATTTATGTGTTAGGAATCGGAGTTCCGGAGTGAATCGGAGGGCGTGGCTCGAGGAGGAACACTCGTTTCCGAGGTGGGTGTTTCCTTATCACTAGATTGGCTTTATAAATGTGTGAATGGTTAAATGTCTTATACTTTTATGCTATTTGGATTGAGAAAATGAATGGTTGTTTTACTTGTGAAAGAAAGCTATGTTTGCGAACTTGTGTTTTAAGAAATGACTTGTGAACCTATGTTTTGAAACATAATGGAAGTATGATGTTTTTATGAAATTAACGGTGACGTTACTTGAGAAAGAGACGATGCCTATAAACCTATGCTTTTATCAAATAAATAATAAACCTGTTTTGGAACTTGAACTCAATACTTTATAAAGCAATATTGAACATGGACTAGAACATGAGAATAATAATCGTATGAGATACTCAGGCAAATGATAAAGGCAAGTTAATTGATATATTAAGTTGTCAAAATTATGGAACTATGATAGGTATGAACTATTTATAAGACGTGTTGAATATTTGTGGAAGATGAAATAATTGATATGAAAATGGAAATTAACTTGTATAAGTTATGAAAAGTTTTACGCAAAGATTTATGAACATCATTTTGGAAAACTTAAATAAAAGTTTGGATAAATGATTAAAGGATACATTATGTGTCAAGTTCCGCCCTGAGCACCGGGCACGAAACTTGAGGATGGGTACTCAGCCCTTCGTACTTAACAACATACACAACATCTTGAGTATAATTTTCTTTTATCTTTTAACATAACATCAAGACTTCATCCTTGGGCCCGTCATAACATCCAAAATATACATATGAGGGCTCACAGCCTCACCAACATCATCTCCTTAATTTACATACCAAAAAGGAAAACAAAAGAGGTTTGCAAAAACTCAACTTTCCTACTACCTTCCCTAAAGCCTAAGACCACAGTGGACAGTACCAAACATCGCCTTAACTTCAAAACCTGCCAAAAATATCAATTTGTGTGGGGGTGAGCAATAATCCACGTGCTCACCAATCACTAGCAACAATATTATAAATTGCACAATGAAAGAAAATAGTTTATTACTCCAAAATCAGGATAACATTTCACAAAGCATATACTTTTATCGTAAAGCATTCCAAGTTGTTTAATTTTCGCAAATCACCTCCTACAAGAGGGTTTTCCAAGTATCAATTCATTTTCAACCTTTCTTTACTTTCCATCTTCATTTTATTATTTTTCTTACAAGAGCGTTGTTCGTCATCTTTTAAAAGAACATATTTTATTTTATCATCGTTCACCTCTCAGTGGAGGAATTTCCATAACCACAATATCATCACCTCTCAGTGGAGGATTTACAACAACCACATCTCAATAGAGGATTTCCAACAACCACCTCTCAATAGAGGATTTTTCATATTATTTCCGTTTACTCACTTAGTAGTGATAATTACGTCTTTTCATTTCACATATCTACTTAGTAGTGGTAACATAATCATCCCTTTATTAATCATACGTTCTTATAAAGCCTTGGGTTATATTAACCTCCCAACCAGGAGTTGTTGCAGTACTGCACCGCCGAATAGCCATCCTACTTAGTGGACAGGGCTAAGGAGTAATCGCCGATTCCACTTAACAATGCTCAGTGGTAGAGCTGAGAATTCCTTGGCCTGCTCAGTGGACAGAGCTCGAGCATTCCCTAACCATCATTTATAACAACATGGCATAGAGCTATAATTAATAACTTAATATTTATAATGACATACACCCTTTCCATTCACGGACGTCAGTATGTGCCTAATATTTATAATGACATACACCCGCTCCATTCACGAACATCGAGATGTAGTCTTATGGCATGCATACCATGCATTATCAAGACTTGTCGTAATACACATATAATATCCATTAATTATTTATCCGAAGTTTTCTCTAGGTGCATTATAATGACATACACCCGTTCCATTCACGGACCACAGGGATGTTGTCCCAAAAACCCATTAATCATTTTTCCGTAGTCTCGATCGTTGTTCTCACATTTTGCATTTCTTGATGATTCTCTTGATTTTATGTTCCATAAAGTCGTTCCATATAAATATATCGTTTTACTCCTTTTATCCAAACATTTATCGTTACACTATAGATCTCGTATCATACTAACTTCTCAAGGATCATTTTACAAAAGTAACAAGTTCATGTTTCGAAACAAAACATAGGTTCACAAGTCATTTCATAAAACACAAGTTTGCAACATAGCTTCCTTTCGCAAGTAAAATAACTATTCATTTTATCAAATAATAAAGTATGGAAGCATAAGGAATTTAACCATTCACATATCCATACTACCAAGCTAATGATAAGAACACCCACCTCAAGATGAGTACTCCTCCTTGAGCCACATCTCCCGGTTCACTCCGGGACTCCGATTCCTAATACATAGATCGGATAGGAACTTAACTACGCGAACTAAAGCGATACATGAATGCTTGTGTGGGTATGAAAGTGGGGTATTTTACTTCTTATTTATATCATTTTTTATTATTCTTAGTACCCTCATATTTCCCAATGTCCCTCGCTTACGCTTAAGCACTTAGGTTAGGTTCAAAGCTTCCTTAACTTCCTTTCTCTATTTTCCCAAAATCTTCCACAGAGGCATAAAATACTTTAAAAATACCAACTCTCACTAAAAAATTATGAAACTTTACCGAGAGCTAAAGTAAACTGTTATTTACATTTGTCTTGAAGGACCCGAGAGCTTGTTGTGAACAAAAAGGGGTCCAAAAAATACCACAACAGAATCTGTCGAAAGAAGGGTCTGTTTGGAAAAATCAGTATATATCGAAATATACTTAATGAAATCAACTTCTGTAAAAAGGGGGTGAACCTAGACTCATATGTCTTTCTCTGAATATCTGGAGCATCTCAAGGGAATATTTTGAGAGCAAGATACAAGGTTTCAAATTAGGCTCTGTTTTTGCCTCTCTGTCACAGATATTTCAAAATTGTCAAAGGGGTTCAAAAATACATTTTAGGGTCCAAACAAAACTAAAAAATACTCAAGACATCCCAAATAACCTATTTTATAAACAAAGTCTTATTTAGAATTCGTTTGGTTCCCACGAAAATTATGGTAAAGGCTTAAAAATAATTATGTTTTGGTCATTTCTTCGCAAACTCATGTAATCATCAACCACTCCTACTTCAACCTATCCAAAGTATGTCCAAACACATCTCAACATCATAATACATCCATCAAAAAGTTTTTAATCATTTTCTAGAGTTTTTATTCTTCATCTTTGGTCCTTTTAAAACTTCTCTAGAACAAGGTTCCAACATCACAATCTTGATTCTATGTCCTATCTTCATTCTTGTCCATTTTCATCCATGTTTCTTTTATCTTAGAGAGGATCAATGATGAGAATGATATTAGGAGATGAAGATCTTTAAGATCACTTACTTGGTGATCTTCTTTACTCCAAGAACTAGGACTTAACTTTAGGTTTCTTTTTCCTCCTTTCATTTTTCTTCTTTTTCTTCTTCCTTCTTCTTTCTTCTTCTTCTTTTTTTCTTCTTTTTCTTCTTTTTCTTCCCTTTCTCCTTCTGGTTGCCGAGCTAGAGAGAAGATGGAGAGACTTGGGAAAAAGTTTGAAAGGCTTTGGACAATGGTCCTATTTATAGGCCAAGAGGTATGGGATTTTTCCATGATTTTCTATTTAAATTAATTTCATAATATAATCAATTCAAGTCTTCCATCTTGATGACTTCATGGGCTCAAAATTCTTCCAAAAGAGGATTAATGACATATGCCAAATAGTAGTTTGATTCATATGTGTAATCAAATCAAAAAGGGTTTATAGAAAGGTCTCCCAAACACAGCTTTATTTACTATTCATTCTTTGACTGGTTTTTCTTTCCTAATTCCATCATTTTCTGTATTTTTTTTCTTCTGAGGTATATTTATGTGTATAAATACCTTCCAAAATTAATTAATTAGGAGAGAAAAAGAATTAAAAGCTTAATTTTTAGGTTGCTTGTAAATGGGATAAAAGTCACATCATTCTTCTTTCCTTTATTTTTTTAATTCAATTTCAAGACTTATGTCCCATCCAAACCACTCTCCTAAGGGAGAAGGAGCTGGTCGGCCATAAGGGCTGTTTGGCCATGAGTTTAGTTTCATTTTTCTTATTTCCATAATTTAGAAATTCATGTGGGTCCCTTTTTGGTCTTTGTTTAAAAAATTGAACGTTTTTGTGATTTTTTAAGACTTTAATTCTTGTTCTTCCAATTCAATTCAATCTCAACTAAAACTTGGGCTCCAAGACCCCTAATACTTTGTTTGGATTTAATAATCCATTTCCCTTAGACCTTAAGACCTTGTTTTGTTTTATGGGAAACAAATTCCCTAGAATTAAGGTACTTTCTCAAGACTTTTATTTTCTTTTATTTTTAATTCTAATTATGTCACATCACCATCCCTCTCCTCAAATTATTTTCCCATGTGATTCTATTATTCCTTGAAGAATTTTGAGTCTTGAATGAGGTAGGAAAACAAGTCTTCCAAGGTACCATCTTTTCCATGTCTTTTCCTTTTTTTTTCCACTAAAGTTGTCAAATCACCATACTCTCTTCCATGGGAAGCCGGCCATGGCTCTTCTAGGGCTTTTCGAAACCTCCTTTTATTGTTTTATTAATTATTTAATTAATTCATGAGATGCAAATTCACTTGGGGCCCAATTTCACTTCATTTGGCCCAAATCCCAAGTTTGGGCCTAACTTTAATTTGGGCTTGGAAATAATTTAATTGGGCCATTAATAAAATGATTGGGCTCAAATATTTATTTATTTTGGGCCCCAATAATGTTTGGCCCAAAGCCCTAATTAAAATTGTCTATTGGACTTCTCAAAGTTTGGGTCTTACTTAGGGCTTCCATGAATTCTATTATTTTAAACTCTCAAATTGATTTCTTTGGTTTATGACTCTATGGAGACCTTATGCTTGAGCTTAAGTTCTTTCTCTAATCAAGTTTTTCTTTAAAGTTTTGGGCTTAAGGGGTTCATGGGCCTTACTTTGTCCCGTTTCGGTTTTCTGCACCTTTTACGCCTTTCGTTGGACTTCTCAACTTGAGTGTTCTTAAAACTTTCTTATTCAAAATTTATTTGGACTATTTTTATCCCTTTCATCATTTTAGATTTATCCTATTTTATTTCCATGCGTTCATCCCTTTGTTCCTAGGGTTGAATGTCATTTCTCGAGGCGTAACGCCTTTATCCTCAATTTTCGTGCTTAATGTTTGTGTTGTGAAAAGTGAGGTGTCACAATACCCACCACTTATAGAAATTTTGTCCCAAAATTTAACTTACCGGGTGTAACGAGATGTGGATGTTTTTCCCGCACGTCTTCCTCCATCTTTACATGCCTTCCCATCGGTACACTTCTTACTGACGTCGTTGCCCGATTTCCCTTCAGGCAATCTTTCATGAGGTGGCCGGGTTGTTTACAATTAAAACATTTGAGGTTTGGTTTGACATTTTCCCCTGCACATTCTTTCGATACATGCCTGATCTTGCCGCATGTCCAACATTGTTTGGGTCCGCTCTGGATGTTTGTCGTTCCTCTATCTTGCACATTATTTCTCAGAGCGGATCCTCCATGGGTATTCCCGGTCCAAGCCTGGATTTTGTTAGGGGGTGGTCTAAAAGGACTCCATACGGTTTGCGAACCTTGAACAGCTTTAGGGTTTTCAAACTTCGTAACTCTGTGTGTCTTTGTTACGAAGCGAGCTTTCTTGAAAGCCTCTCGTCTTTTCCTACCTTCCATCACATCATTTTTGGCTCTCCTGGCAGCGTCTACTAATTCCGCATATGTTCCAAGGGTTTGGGTGGAGAACTTCGGACGGATGAGGTAATCCAAACCCTTTCGGAACCTCCTACTCTTCTCAGCTTCCGTTGGCACCACAGATGGTGCGAAACGTGACAAAGCTGTGAACTGTACTTCGTACTGGTTCACCGTTCTCTCATTCTATTTCAGCATGATGAACTCTTGTTCCTTCTCATATCAATATCTTTTGGGAAAGTACTTCTGATCAAATTCCCCTTTGAATTGGTCCCACGTTACTACTGGTGGTGCAGCTCCTTCCACCGGTGTGGTTAGTAGTCTTGAAGTCATTTTCCACCATTGGTGTGCCTCTTCGGTCAACATGAAGGTCGCCAGTAGAACATTCTATCGGTCCATCACCGTCATGAGTTTAAAAATTTATTCGATTCTCTTGATCCAATTCTCGGCTTCCACCTCGCCAGAGTTCCCATTGAACGAGGGAGGGTCTAACTTCTTAAATTGAACATAGATCGTGTTGTTCATCCCAACTGGTGTAACAGGGGGTCTCCCATAATGTTGTGCCTGTTGCTCCATCATGTGGGTCATAGTTTTGAACATTTGCTTCACAGTCGGATCGTTCTGAATCTGGGGTTCCTGTCGAGCTTGAGGTTCCCTTTGTTCCTCGTGATATTCCTCTTCCGTATGATTCGAAACGTACGATTCTCCTTCACCAGCTATGCCCTAAACATAACCGAAACACGCCGTTAATTTACATGTTATGATTCTCTTGATCAAAACTTAACGGGTCTATGAGTTCATTCAGAGGTGCTAAATCAAGTACATCATTTCCAACATTTAGGAATCTCGTTGTCATTCTCTCCTCAACATTTAAGTCATGAGTTCATTTTAGCTCTTTATTCCCATATTAGTTTCTCCTTCTTAATGTTTACTAAACACATCTTAGTTTTCTCGCTTATCACACATTTCTCTTCATATATTTCGTTTCATGTTCTTAACAAGCTCTAAGTTCATAGTATAGTTTCTCAGACCTTTCATGCCTGAAAACTAATATTACTCGTAGCATATGTCATGTCTATCATCGTTACTTATCGTAGCTACTACTTCATACTAT
Source organism: Aequorea victoria (assembly GCA_032361285.1). Taxonomy (NCBI): domain Eukaryota; kingdom Metazoa; phylum Cnidaria; class Hydrozoa; order Leptothecata; family Aequoreidae; genus Aequorea; species Aequorea victoria. The sequence goes on along the minus strand of JAUTBS010401503.1, from coordinate 2,132 downwards.
TGTCTTTACAAAATCAGACCAATTAAGGGACATAATTAGTGTATTCCCTACACAATCCTTTTATCAATGCTATCATCCGAATTACGAACATATGTACGTATTTCAACACAGAGTCTACGTTAATTATCGTGATAGGATATTATCAAGGTACCACTACTAATAACTTTTCTCATAACATTTTATTTCTTACAACTTCGATCATCATTGCCTCCTTTCGAAATTGAATCCCTCGGTATCCTGTTTATCACAATTAACGATGGTGACTCATAGTACCAACTCCTTACTTAATCTCAAAATTCTACTCAAAATTCCTCATTCTACCTTTTTCCTGGCATAACGCGAGATACTTCGCTCTAACTTTTCATCTCATCACAAGACTATATCATGGTACCAACACTTTTTGCAAAGAATTTTCTTTAACAATCAAGGGTGCAATCCAACACCATTTCCACAAAACATCCTCTATGAATAGGGATGTAAACATACACTCCCTCACCAACTCATCTCTTTCACAAAGATTTCAACGAATCCACTATGTAAACTCATTCTACGTTCATGTTCTACCTCCCTAGTCCTACTATCGGGCTTATCTCCCCAATCCAGTCAACATACTAAGACTTCCAATTAGAACCAACGTCGCGCGCCAACGTGTTTCCAATCAGATATCCAAGCTAGTTAACTAGGCGTCCGAAGACAAAGGTATGATATCCCATGGTCCACTTTCCTACATTACACAAAACTTATCACATTTTCATAAGAAGATTACGCACACACTTCTGGCGACGATTCCATCATCCCACAACCTACGACTCATAACATCGGTGATGTGCCAGTCCAATTTGACCTCTAGACTCAAGAGATTTCCAGAACCGACTCAACCTAAGCTCTGATACCAAGTTGTCATGCCCCGCCCAGAGCACCGGGCACGGAACCTGATGATGGATACTCAACCCATCATACTTAACAACATACACAACTTTTTGAGCATAATTCTTTTTTTCTTTTAACATAACATTAGGACTTCATCCTTGGGCCAATCATGACATCCAAAAGTTTACATAAGAGGGCTCATAACCTCATCAACATCACTCCATTAATTACATTCCAAAATGAGAAAGACAAATATGTTTTCAAGACTCGATTTCTCTACTACATTCCCTAAAGCTTAAGACCACAGTGGACAGTACCAGACATCGCCTTGACTTCAACACCTATCAAAAACATCAATCTGTGTGCGGGTGAGCTATAATCCACGTGCTCACCAATCACAAGTAAAAGTATTATAAATGGCCCAATGGAAGAAAATAGTTCATCACATCAAAACAGGATATCACTTCGCAAAATATTTACTTTATCATAAAACATTCCAAGTTGTCTACGTTTCACAAATCACCTCATAGAAGAGGGTTTTGCAAGTATCAATTCATTTTCAACCTTTCTTTACTTTCCATCTTCATTTCGTTATTTTTCTTACAAGTGCGTTGTTCGTCATCTTTCCATTCATTATCTTTTAGAAGAACATATTTCATTTTATCATTATTCATCTCTTAGTGGAGGATTTTTCATATCCTGACATCATTATCTCTCAGTGGAAGATTTTCCATATCATTTCCGTTCATTCACTTAGTAGTGATTATTACGTCTTTTCATTTTACACATCCACTTAGTAGTGGTAACATAATCAGCCAATTATTAATCATATTATCTCATAGAAGCCTTGGGTTGTATTCACCTCCCAACCAGGAGTTGTTGCAGTACTGTGCTCCCGAATATCCCGCCTACTTAGTGGACAGAGCTAAGGATAATTCGCCGGTTCCACTTAACAATGCTCAGTGGTAGAGCTGAGAATGTCTCAACCTACTCACAGGATAGGGTACGAGCATTTTCCCCAATCATGAGTGGCTTATCCACAATATATTTATAATAATATGGCATATGTCCACGAACGGTTGTGCGATATACCCAAAAAAAATACATAATAATATGGCATATGCTCACGAACGGTTGTACGACATACCCATTACATGGCACTCACCATGACTATCAAGGCTATCATGATACACATATCATATCCATTAATTATTTATCCGAAGTTTTCTTTAGATTATCTATAATGACCTACACCCGCTCCA